>JAUIMW010002381.1:0-10805 GCA_033557785.1 Enochrus cinctus | reverse complement strand
TTATTCGATATTATATTTGATTCGCAAATTACCTTGGAAAATTGCTGCTTTATTTGCTTTTTATCTTTTTCTCACGATGTCCTGTCGTTGTCTCTTTCTTCAATTCTAAAACTGTGTGGGTAGAACTATCAATTAATTCATGTTCAGTAATACGAATAGGATCAAAAATTAATTGTTGAAAGCCAAAAGAATCAATTATAACAATAAATCCAATCAATGGAATGTCCTTCAGGTACATTAATTTCCCAATTATGTCAAAAATTCTTGATGACAGTCTTTATTTCACTAATTTAACTAATGTTTGGAGAGCATTTCATTGCTTTTGGAATGTCCTTCGGCAATGTAATTCTTATTTTTTTTTAATTAAATTTAGAAAAACAGATGTCATCAAGATTTTTAGAAGCTAGGCTTCTAAATAATTTTGTCCAAAAATGGAATGTCCTTCAGGTGTTTTACAAAACAACTTTCTTCTTATTAATAAACTAAACATAGAAAAATATAGAGTGGTATCAATATCTTTGTACAAAATTCGAATTACGTAGATAGCAGTATAGCAACGTCAAATGAGACCACCATAAGAAATTTACAAACTATTCTGCAAACAAACTTCTTATTAGTTAACTCAATGCAGTGAAATAAAACGTATTATCAAGATTTTTGGATAATATTAAAATTACGTTGATAGTTTAATAGCTGGAGGACATTCCATGTTTCCCAAACATTTTCTTGGTCCTTTTTTATTGTTGAAATTCAGTTAACATTCTAATATCGGAATAGAGTAGAAACAAGACAAAAATTGGATCTCCAGGGGGTCTGGTGGACATGGAATGTCCTCCAAGTACTTGGTAAACTACATTCTTCTTTTTTTATTCCAATAGAAGAATGTTAACTAAATTTTAACAATAAAAAAGAACCAACAATGACTTTGGAAAACATGGGATGTCTTCCAGTTACTAAGTTAGTTACTTCTCTAAATTGGATTAGTTAATAAGAAGTTTATTTGCAAAATACTTGTAGGACATTCCATGTAGTATATATGTAGTTTTCTTATTTTTCTTTGTTTGTTTGCTCATAATATCTTAAGGTACTTAGATGTCCTAAAAAAAATATCTTAATAACTATTTATTTAACACAAAATAATCTTTAAAGAAACAATTCTCTGATGATGATCACGACTGTAATTAAAAACTTGGTAATTCTCTGATTTATTAGATTTTTGACCTTTTTAATTAATTTTTAGATAATATAATAATCTTCAAAATTAATCTATTGATCAACGTACCCCTAATTATTTTCAAATATCTCGATAACAAAACTCATTTCATTAAGTTTGACTAATTAATTAAAAAAAAACGACGTTTATTGAGACGTATTCTATATTCAACAAATCACCTAGCAACTTTTTTGTGTTAAAATTTAAAATTAACATTTTTCTATAAGATAAAAATAGGAACACTAGAAAATCTGTGAGACATGAAATGTCACACCTTTTTAGAAAATTCTAATTGTGTTCAAAAACTAAAACTAAAATTCGTTATTTTTGTAAATTTAGTCAATGAATAAAAAAGTGTAACTTGCCAAGTACCTGGAGAACATTCCATGTCCCCCAGACTGGTGGTCCTCTTTTATTGTTAAAATTCAGTTAACATTCTTCTATCCAAATAGAGTAAAAACAAGACAAAAATAGGATCACCAGGGGGTCTGGGGGACATGGAATGTCTTCCAGGTACTCTGCAAGCTACACTCTTTTTGCTCATTTGTTGAATTTAAAAAAAATTAGTTTCAGTTTTAAAATAACTAGAATATCATGAAACCTTGTTTTTCTGAAGAACATTCCACCCTGGTGGTCCTATTTTTGTCTTGTTTTTGCTCTTTTTCAATTAAAGAATGTTTATTAAATTTCAACAGTGAAAGAAGAACCACCTGGTTCTGGAGGACGTGGAATGTCCTTCAGGTACACACATTCTTACATAGTTTTAAATTTGTCAAAAATTTTAATAAAACTAGCCATTTTTCTAAATTGATCTAATGAATAAGAAGTTAGGTATATTTATACTACGAAGAAAATTAAAAATTGTAAGATTAACATTGAAAAGAAAGCATATAATTTAGGGAAATAAAACCTGGAAATGGAATTTTTAGATTGTCTTATGTAAATATTATCCTGTTTTACGTTTGTTTTACTGAAAAATATCTATCACTTTTTTTAACCCAAAAGTGCCAGTAGTTTTATAAAAGATCACCAGAAAGCCTGTGAAACATTGAATTATCTTCAGGTAATTGTTTTTGACATACTATAATTTATGTTTAAAAATTGTATTTGTTTGTTTGTGCATGTAACCAAAAAATAAACGTAAAAAAATTAATTTTCTATTATTGTTAAAAATAATGAAAGTTAAGTAAAAATAATACGATATAGAAAATTGAAAGAGCTTTATAATTCAAATAAGTATTATTGGATTAAAGCAAAAACAATATAAAGGTAGAATACCGAGGGTTCTAATAGACATTAAATGTTGTTCCAGTACACTGCTATTTAAGTACTAATTTCAATCAATCAATAAAAATAATTTTTGAAAATTAGCCAAATAAAGTAAAAATAAGATTAAAAAGGAACACCAAGGGGTACTTGGTAAAAAAGTGTGTTCCTAGAGAACATTCCATGTTTCTCAGGTCTTCTGGTGATCTTATTTTTGTCTTGTTTTTACTTTATTTAAATAGAAGAATGTCAATTTTAACAATAAAACAATATCATGAAACTATCAATGTAATTCCAAATTTTATCTAAAAATCTTGATATTACTCATTATTTCTCTACGGTAATTTAAATAATAAAAAGTTTGTTTGGAAAATAATTGGAACTGTTTTATTGGAATATATTGAAAGTGTAAATAAAATAATAATAGGAAGGCTAAAGGATCTGTGAGATATAAAATGTTATCTAGGAACCCACCTTTTTACGAAATTTTTATTGTGTTTAAAAACTTCACAATTTTTCTAAATTTAACTAATGAATAAATTCCATGTCACCTAGGTGGTTGTATTTTTGTAGTGTTTTCTCTATTCCAATAGAAGAATGTCAACTAAATTTTAAACATCAGAGGAACAAGGAATGTCTTTCGGGTACTCCATGATTTATGTACTTCCTATTAACAGTCAAAATATTATAATCTCTCAGACTCTCTGTCATTTAAAGAAGGAAGTGGAATGTCCTCCAGGTACTCGACAATATACGTTTTTTATTAATAAATCAATTATAAACATATTAAATAGATGACCTTCATGGTGAATATTATTGTAATATTTTAATTACTAATAAGAAATACGTGAACTATGGAATATCTGAAGGACACTCCATGTACATAATATATAGTATATATAGTAATATATTTTTTGATATTTCATAACAGCATGCTTGGTGAATTTGGAATGTCCTCTAAGTATACTATATATTGTACCCTTTTATTTTATGTTTAAATATCTTCTCTAATTTAAGAAAAAAATATCCTATTGATAATAAAAAACCATGATGATACTCTTTATGTATATAAATTTAACGATACATTCATATATCTGATAGTAATCTATCATTAAGAAAAACGTAGAATGTCGAGTATCTAGATAAGATTTAATGTCTCTCGTCATTCTTTAAAATTGTTTTAATATCTCTTTTTGACACATACACCTTTTTACGTAGTTTTAATTAAGGTCAAAAATTTTAATAAATAAAAAAATTTATCTTAATTTAACTAATGAGCAGGAAGAATGTAGTTAATTGAATACCTGGAGGACATTCCGTGTACCCGAAACTCCCTGGTGGTCCTATTTTTGTATTGTTTTTACTATAATCCAATAGAAGAATGTTAACTGAATTTTAATAATAAAAAAGGACCACCAGAGGGACTGGGGGACATGGAATATCTTCCAGGTATTCGAAAAACTACACTCTTTATACTCATTGTCCATACAAGTCAAATAATTTCTCTAAATTTAACTGATGATTAAGAAAAGTGTAGTTTGTCAAGTACTGGAGGACATTCCATGTCCCCCAGACCCCCTGGTAGTCCTATTTTATTGTTAAATTTCAGTTAACATCCTTCTATCGAAATAGAATAAAAACAAGACAAAAATAGAACTACCAGGGGGTCTGGGGGACATGGAATGTCCTCTAGGTGTTTGACAAATTACACTCTTACACATTCATTATTCATACAAGTCAAATCATTTTTTTAAATTTAACCAGTAAGTAAAAAGAGTGTAGTTTGCCGAATACCTGGAGGACATTCCATGTCCCCCAGGGCCCTCTGGTGGCCCTATTTTATCGTTAAAATTCAGTTAACATCCTTCTATCGGAATAGAGAAAAAAAAAGACAAAAATAGAACCACCTGGGAGTCTGGGAGACATGGAATGTCCTCCAAGTACTCGACAAATTACACTATTCTTGTTCATTTTCCAAACAAGTCAAGTCATTTGTCTAAATTTAACCAATGAGTAAGAAGAGTACAGTTTACCAAGTACCTGGAGGATAATCCATGTCACTCAAATCCCCTAATGACCGTAATTTTATCTTGCTTTGCTCTATTCAAACAAAAGAATGTAAACTGAATTTTAACAATAAATAATGACCGTCAGGAGGCCTGGGAGTTGTTAAATTATCAACGTATTTCCAATTTTATTAAGAATTTTTGATATTACTCAATATTTCTCTACGTTGAATTAACTAATAAAAAGTTTGTTTTAAAAATAGGAGAATATTCCATGTACAAATGGGGTTAAAAATAGAATAATCACCATGTTTATGGGACAATTGTGTAATAAAATGAAATTATCTTTTTCTGCATGGTGCCTTAATGTATAAGATAGAAATACTATTATCTATTGTAGATACTTTTAACTGATGCCTAAATATCTTAATAATTATTTATAACTACACCTAGTGTTCCTTTTTATTGCTAACGTTTAGTTAACATTCTTCCGTTAGAATAAAGTAAAAATAAGATAAAAGTAAGAGGTGGTCTTATTTTCATCTCGTTTTTAATTTATTTCAATAGAAGAACGTTAACAGACTTTCTTCTTAGTCATTATTTAAATTTAGAGAAGTGGTGAATTTTATTAAAATTTTTGTTGTTGTTAAAATTCAGTTAAAATTCTTCTATTGAAACAGAGTTAAAAAATAAAAACAAAAATAGGACTATGTGAAAGTCTAGGGGACATGGAATGTCCTCCAAGTATTCCGCTATTTATGTACTTAGTCCAACTACGTTTTTCTTATTAGATAGTTAAATTTAGTGAAATAAAGATTGTAATCCAAAAATTTTGTCATAATTAAGAAGAGGAAAAATCATTATATCTGAAGAACATTTCAAGTGTCTTGGTGTTTCTTTAATATCTTGTTTTTATGTACATTTAATTTTATTAAACTACGTTATTCTTTTAGTTAGTAAAACTCAGTGAAATTAAGAATGTTACCAAAATTTCTCAAAACAATTAAAAATATGTTATCTATGTGGTCCTTTTTTATCTTGTTTCTTCTTATTTCTAATTCAAATAATTCTACTAATTTTTAACTGTAAAAGAGAGTCTAGAAGATATGGGATGTTCTCCACACTATTTTCTATTTACTATTATTATGTTAAAAAATCTTTATGGTATCCTTTAGTTTACTAAGTTTATTAAACTAATAAAAAAATGTAAATTTTAGAACACTTGGAGGACATTCCATATTTCTCAGATTCCTGATGGTAACCAAGATTTTTAACATTATTAAGATTAGGTAGAAAGCAGTCAACATTTTATGTCTTTTAATCTTGAATTGAAGGATGTTAATTGAGTATAAACAATAATAGAAGAACTACTAGGAAGACATAGAATTTCTTTTTGTCTT
Source organism: Enochrus cinctus (assembly GCA_033557785.1). NCBI lineage: Eukaryota > Metazoa > Arthropoda > Insecta > Coleoptera > Hydrophilidae > Enochrus > Enochrus cinctus. The sequence goes on along the minus strand of JAUIMW010002381.1, from coordinate 4,920 downwards.
ACTTCCTGGTGGTTCTATTTTCTATTGTTTAAACTTTTTTCCAATCTACGTACATCTTCTAATTTTTTATTAGTTTATTCAACTTAGTGAATTAAAGAATGTTATCAAGATTTTTTTAACACAATTAGGAGTAAGCAGAATGTAAAGTAGTGCATCTAGAGGACATCCAAACCTTCTGATGTTTTTTTTTTATTGTTAAAGTTCAGTTAATATTCTTCTAATGGCATAGAGTAAAGACAAGATAAAAATAGGACCACTAAGAGGTCTGGTGGACATGGAAAATCCTCCAGGTATTCGGCAAACTACATTCTGCTTACTTATTGATTAAATTTAGAGAAATTACTTGACTTGTTTGGACAATGAGTAAAAAGAGTGTAGTTTACCGAGTACCTGGAGGGTACTCCATGTCCCCCAGACTCCCCAGTGGTCCTATTTTTATATTATTTTTAGCCTATTTCGATAGAAGAATATTGATTGAATTTTAACAATAAAAGAGGACCACCAGGGGGTCTGGGGGACATGGAAAGTTCTCCAGGTACTCAGAAAACTACACTCTCCTTACTCATTAAATTTAGATAAATGATTTGACTTGTTTGGACAATCTAGAATCTTCTTTTATTGTTAAAAATCAGTGAACATTCTTTTATCAGAATAGAGTAAAAACCATATAAAAATTAGACCACCAAGGGGTCTGGGGGACATGGAATATTCTCCAGGTGTTCGGTAAACTATACTCTTCTTACTTATTTAAGAATCTTGTGTAAATAAAACCATCAGAGGGTCTGAGGGATATGGAGCATCCTCCAGGTATTCGACTCTATACATATTGTTATTAACATATCAATTTTATATATAGTATTTAACATAGTGAATATTATTGTTATATTTTGATTGCCAATAGAAAAGTGCATAAAATATGAAACATTTACATTCTATGAACCTCTAGCCGACTGTTTAATTGTTGTAAAATTTAAAACAGATTTTTAATCATAAAACATAGATAAACACAGCATAAAAGAACTAGCATGATTGACATTATTAAAATAATGTATATAAGACTAATTTATAAATAAGAAATATTACCCAGATTCCCGAATGTTCTTCATTCTGTGTTATATAAAGTAAAATAAAGCAGATTATGTAAAGGATATTCTCTTAATTCATCTACAGTACTTAAGTATTAATTATCGTTCAGTCCTTATTGTAATTTAAAGTAAGAAAATTTTATAAACATTCTTATATTAGTATGGAACTATAAGTATGGAATATTTTCTAATTTCTAAACTATCTGGAAGAAGTTCTATGTCTCCAAACTGTCTGGTACTCTTTTATATATCGATATTTTTGTTACTATATGATTACTAGGATATAGTAGCCATTGTATCTTTGAAATAGATAAGTACTTCCCCTAAAATGAATTATTATGCTTATGTTTTCCAATTCAAGAAAAAAGACTTTAATTGTTTTGATATCAACTTCAACACTAGATTTCAAAATTCTAATAGGATCACCAGAAGTTCTTCCAGGTACTCTATAATCTATGTACTTCTTAATGAAAATATTATCCAATTTTATCCAACTGTAAGGAAAACGTAGAATACCAGTATTTAAAGGACATTCCATGTCACTGGTTACTCTATTCAGTTCTAATTGTGTTCAAAAATTTTAATAAACTCGTCATTTCCCATTTAGTAGAAAGAGTGTAGTTTGCCGTATACCTGGAGGACATTCTATGTCACTCAAATTTCCAGTTGACTGTAATTTTACCTCGTTTTTACTTTATTTTAATATAAGAATGTTAATTGAATTTTAATGATAAAAAACGACCACCAGTGGGTTTGGGAGACATGGAATGTCGTCCAGGTACTCGGCAAACTACACTTTTCTTACTCATTGGTCAAATTTAGAGAAATGATTTGACTTAATTAGACAATGAGTAAGAAAAGTGTGGTTTGCCAAGTACCTGGAGGGCATTCCATGTCCCATTTTTCTATTGGAATAAAGTAAAACAACACAAAATTTAAATCACCAGGGGGTCTGGGGGACATGGAATGTTCTCCAGGTATTCGATAAACTGCACTCTTCTAGCTCATTATCTATACAAGTCAAATCATTTCTCTAAATGTAACCAATAAGTAAGAAGAGTGTAGTTTGCCAAGTACCTAGAGGACATTCTATGTCCCTGGTGCTAATTTTTTATTTCTCTATTGGATTAGAGTAAAAACAAGGCAAAAATAGAACCACCAGGGGGTCTGGGGGACATGGAATGTCCTCCAGTTACTTGGTTTCTTACATTCTTTCTTTTGGTTAATAAAACATGAATAAATGAAAAATGGTGAAGATTTATTTTACATTATCTGTTAGTTTATTTCAATATATTGATGATGAGAACACACATTTTTACGAAATTCTGTTCAAAAATTTTAATAAAACTCGCCTGTAAGTTTAACCGTTGAATAAGAAGAGTATAGTTTGACGAGTACTTGGAGAACATTTCGTGTACTCTAGATCTTTTAGTGATTTTTTTTTCATAGTTAAAATTCAGTTAACATTATTCTGTTGGAATAAAGAAAAGACAAGATGAAAATAGGAATAGCAGAAGATCTGATATCTTCCAACAAATTACAACTTTTTAATTAGTTTGATAAACTAAGTGAACTGGAGAATACATCAAGTTTCTTTAATATAATTAAAATTAGGTAGAAAACAGTATACCTGGAGGACATTTTATGTCTATGGAATAGAATTTAATATTAAAAATCTTTAAACTGTAGTTTTCTTGTACTTTTTACATTCCTTTACAACATTTTTCTGGTCATAGTATATTAAAGAAATAGGTGGAACTATAATTATTTATGTAATTAGTTTATTTGTCTGTTTTTATGTGTGTAGTACCTTAACGTATTTAAATTGTTTGTTTCTGTAGGTGTGTACGTGTATAATATTTTAAAGTACATAGATTATCTAGATAGTTTTAATTGATGTTTAAATATCTTTATAACTATTTATAACTATTTCTATAATGCAAAATGATAAAAAAAATCGTAAGAAATTGATTTTTTGGTTCATTTGCTTTTATTCTTGATAGCAAAATTCATTTTACTAAGTTTGATCCCCTGACAGTTATTTTTTTTACTTTTTTTCTAATCCAGAAATATTCACCAATTTTTAGCAATAAAAGACAAAACATGGAATGTCCTCCAGGTGTGCGACAAACTACACTCTTCTTAGTTATTTGTTAAATTTAAAGAAGTGACTTGACTTGTTTGTATAATGAGTTAAAAAAGTGTAGTTTACCGAGTACCTGGACGACATTCCATGCCCCCAGACCCCCTGGTAGTCCCTCTTTCACTGTTAAAAATCAGTTAACATTCTTCTATTGGAATAGAGTAGAAACAATACAAAAATAGAACCACCAGGGGGTCAGGGGAACATGGAATGTCCTCCAGGTACTCGACAAACTACATTATTTTTACATATTGATTAAATTTAGATAAATGACTTGATTTGATTGAACAATTAGAAAATTTCTTCTAGGTGCGCCACTGTCTGTGTATTTTTATTTACAATTAAAAATTAATTGATCTAATATCCTTTAATAGGACAATGTATAACAGTGTATCTGGAGAAAATTCCATGTAGTCTCTCTCTTAAGTTGTTTTAAAATCTACTTTAACATTCGATGTTATTAGAAATCAAATCACTAGTTAAAATTGAAATAGAATTAAATATAATGCTGGAAAAAACCACCAGCCATTTATGTACCTGTAACTTATTTTAAAAAAATTCTACAATGATTCATTCTCCAATATTAATTGATAAATAAAATATACGTAGATAGCAGAGTAGCTGGCCCTTGGTCCTTTTCTTTGTTGTTTTTTAGTTTGTTGTAATAAAAGGATGTTAACTAATTTTCAACAATAAAAGAAAAACCACCAGAAAATCTGGGAGACATGGAATGTCCTCCAGGTGCACTGTCTTATACGTATTTCTAATTTACCTAAAATTCTTGACGGGACTTTTAATTTATCTAAGTTAAACCAACGAATACGAAAAACATAGTTTGCTGAGTACCTGGGGGACATTCCATGTCTCCCAGACCTTCTGGTGGTCATTTTTTTTTGTTGTTTTTTACTCTGTTGTAATAAAGGGATGTTGTCTGATTTTTAAGAATAAAAGAAAGACCACCAGGGGGTCTGGGGGATATGGAATGTCCTCCAGGTACTTGGTTTCTTATGTTTATTCTGTTGAATAATAAAAATATTTTTAAACATCAATTTTGAGTACGAAGATAAAGATTCATTTTATATTATCTGTTAGTTTGTTTCATTATGAAGATGATGATAAAAATACACATTTTCACCAAATTGTGTTCAAAAATTGTAATAAAACTGGAGAACATTTCATGTTCCCTAGATCTTCTAGTGATTTGTCTTTACTGTTAAAAATCAGTTAACATTGGAATTGGAATAAAGGAAAAATAAGATGAAAATAGGAACAGCAAAATATCTGAGAAACTTGGAATATCTTCCAGCAAATTATATTTTTTTAATTAGTTTGATAAAGTTAGTGAATTGAAGATTATTAAGATTTTTTTAACATAATTAGGATTAGGTAGAAGACACTATACCTGGAGGATACGAAAGAATAACAAGAAAATATAAACAATGGAGTACATGGAGGACATTTCTTGCTCTTCAGATTTGTGATCACTTATACTTGCAAGGATAATAATGTTATCCTTGGAATAAGAATATACATAAGAGAGTTAATAGGCACGAAACACTTAAAATAAAGGAAACCAATAAACCAAAAAGATAATTAATAAAGGTTGAACATAATACCGGAGCAGACTTTCACTATGGCAAGCAAGTATAATGATACGATTTAAATCAGTTCAGTTCGAGAATTGAAAGTAAT
>JAUIMW010002380.1:0-10809 GCA_033557785.1 Enochrus cinctus | reverse complement strand
CGCTCCCAACCGGAGTTATCGCCGAAAAACTTCGAAAAACAAAAGATAGCTACATAGGTGTTATCTCGGGAACCAGTCGGCCGATTTAAAAAATCTTTTCGTTGTTCGCGAGGGTTTTAACACAGGAAGTGTTATCCATCAATCAACTGGTTGTGCGTCCGTTGCCAGGACGACAGGGAAGCATAACGCCGAAAGTGCATCCTGCAGTCTGTTCTTAAAGCAACCAACGCCCAAGTTTTTTTCTGAATGTGCAGAGCAGAGCAGAGCGGAGCACACGAGCCAGAGCCAGCCAGCCCATGTAAGAGAAGAGAGCCCCTAAGTTAGTAGAGTGTGCTCCACTCCCGAAAAATCAATAACTACATAAATTCTATTGTGTGCACCAACGGCTACAAAATAAGGACACACTCAAGGAGGTGCCAACACTTATCTGAGAATTCCTTGTACGTATCTACAGCCAGAGTAATTAGCGTTATTTTAAACGTGTTTTTCAACGGGAAACCCTGATAGTAAATTTGATAATAATATTGCGTATATATTACACACATACGCTTCTTTTTTCGACGTAATACATATCCAAAATAGTGAGGAGTGGAGTGGAGTGGAGTCGAGTTGAGTGGTGAGGAGAAGGAAGAGAGTATACCTATAGTATGCACACACAGAAAGTCGACTTGGGGTTATTTTTAGACACAGGTGCAATTTAATCACTTCATGGTTTAGTGCTCTCTTTGCTGATGTTTTTAAAAGCTGCGTTCGTTCGTTTCGAAGCACATGTTTATTTACGAACGTACATGCACATTTAGTCTCTCTTCCCCTCCTCACCTCCCCCAGCTCGTTTTTCGCATGATGCGAGCGAGCCCCTTTTTTAATCGTTCATCTTTTACGCATAAACCTACTTTTTACCCTTCTGGTAAATTCTAGCTAGTTGGCTCGAGCTAGTACGTGTCTAGTCGCGTAAGATTTAAAGGTCGATGACTTGAAACGGGCGTACTTCCTATCTGGGAAGCGATGCGACACACCATTTTGTCGAAAATGATTTTCTTAACGATTGAAGAAGGAAAGAAAACTCATGACTTGCAAAAGAGGATTGCTAAACGTTCTTAATTTAGAATGCTGGTGCTTTTGTGTGTCGGAACATAAGTTGCCATTTTTTGTGACCTTTCAGCGCAACCATCATTCTTCAACCGACAAACAAATAAATATCTCGATTCGATCCTTGATAGTTTTAAGAAGCAGCGGTCGGACGAGATCCTCTCTCTTTTGACTTTGAACATTTTTATCACTTCTCAATGTGTTTCGTAACTTAGACTTCTGTTCTCTCTTTCTGTAAATTTGTAGTATTCAAAGTGTGTGTGTGTGCTCCAGTTACAAGAGTAACCTAGACGTTAGAATCCGATGCTGCAAGGACATTCAAGCCGAGCTAATAGCCATTGAGATAGTAATAAACAGGTGCACTCGGGTGTAAACTCAAGAACGTGTAGGCTTATACAATTCAATCTTGGGGACCCATTACACAAACCTAATTAATGGTTTATGTCCTATAAAGTCTCAACTCTACAACTCGAGGGTATACACCTATGCACCTGGTTAAAAAGAAGTCTTTGAACCCTTACTTTATTTAAATATAATTTCAGTTTAATAGCATTCTAACTACGAAATTGTGAGCGAGCTCTGCAAGTAATGCACCATGGAAAATCTCACGGCAATCTTGATTCACCGCGCGGAACGGACTGAATTTCGGTTCTACTTTAACTTTACTCTGCCACCAACCAGACTCGAAACCTTCTTCGTTTCCTGTTCTTATTAAAACCAACCTTTCGACGTGATTCGAACAACGAAAGAATTTTTGAAATAGGCCTACTGGTTACCGAGGTAACACCTATGTAGCTATCTTTTGTTTTTCGAAGTTTTTCGGCGATAACTCCGGTTGGGAGCGTCCGATTTTGATGAATCAAAAAATTTTGGATACTTTCTTATAATTTAAATCTATTTCAAATACTTTTTTTTAACTAACTGAAAAAATAACAAAAATACGTTGTAATTACAAAAAAGACACGAAAATCACTTCTTGAGTTAAAACACTCACGAACACCGAAAACATTTTTGAAACCGGCCCACTGGTTACCGAGATAACACCTATGTAGCTATCTTTTGTTTTTTTGAAGTTTTTTGGCGATAACTCCGGTTGGAAGCGTCCAATTTCGATGAAACAAACACATTTAGAATCTTCTTAACAAATTAAATCTATTCCAAATACTTTTTTTTGAACTAAATGAATAAACAACAAAAATACGTTGTAATTACAAAAAAGACACGAAAATCACTTCTTGTGCTAAAACTCTCAAAAACAGCTAAAGAATTTTTGAAATAGACCCTCTAGTTACCGAGATAACACCTACATAGCTATCTTTTGTTTTTCGACGTTTTTAGGCGATAACTCCGGTTGGAAACGTCTGATTTCGATGAAACAAAAAAATTTAGAGGCTTTACTTCAAATTAAATCTATTCTAGATACTTTTTTTTAAATTATACACACAAATTATAAAAATGCGGCAAAATACAAAAAAGTTACAAAGCTTCTTGTGCTGTAATTCTCACAAACGGTGAAAAAATTTTAGAAATCGGCCCACTATTTCCTGAGATATCACCTATGTTAATGATGCTTAAAGCTTGACCATATCGAATATTCCCACAAATCAGTGCATTTAGGTTAAATACATCGGTTTCTAATCCTAAAATAACACCCCTTTACTCCTGTAAATACTTGCCTAAAAAGAATTATAGAAAGATACAATGAAGTTATAAGTTTGTAAAGCAATTGACAGAGACAAAGTGCCATAAAACATTTTTACAAAAATATTTTTCACAGTAAAGCACAAAGGAGTAAAAAATGTGGTACATTTCTTTTACGTTTCGTCACGTTTGATTCTATCGTAGTAAACAAAGCAAATCGTCTCTACGAAACTACAGATGTAATAACTGCGTTGCGTTGAAAATTTACCATTTATGTAAATTAATACTTAATTTAAGAAAACAAATAACAGTTCATTAAAATTATTATTGCGATTACAATTTCAAAAAATAACCAGACACCACTTTAGCTTCATTTAATTCGTATTACCCCGTGTTTACACCAAAAGCCGAGCAACATCTCAGTTTGAACTGTCTGTAAACATACTATTGTTCAGACGATTTTTTCTATTTTATGTTTCATATTTACTATAGTACGTATTCTTAAACATAGGAAGACTGCATTTGATTATTGATTAAATAAATAATTATAAACGATAGAACAGTAACAGAAAATCCATTAAACTGTATAAAGAAAAGTCCTTTGACTTTAATGTTCATGTTTTACACCACACCATAGCAAATAATAGTCACAGTAAATAATTTAAAAAATAATAGTGCAAAGCACACATAAGCAATACTTAAACATGAAGCATGTAAAATATATTTTTAACTAAATGGAAAAACAATAAAAATACATCATTGTGACAAAAAGATACAAAAATCACTTATTGTGTTAAAACATTCACGAACAACTAAAAAAAAATTTGAAATCAACCCAGTAATTTTCGAAATAACACCTATAATCTATTCATTATAAGAAGAGTTTGTATATTTCACAAAAATAAGAGTAAAACGGTTCTTTGTTGTTTGAAAGGTTGGGCTACCTTGCGCAAACATAGCTCTTCTTATAACTGCTAGAATATAGAGTAAGATGGGTGCTCTGTTTTGAAAACTAATATGCTCTAGAGTTAAATATATGTGTTATTAAGTAAAAAAATTAACTACAATTAGATATGTACGTTATTTGAGCAAATAAACCATATTATAATAAGAAATGTACGTTGTTTTGGCAATCAAAATACACTATTGGCCCGAAGGGCGATATACAAAAACTTGAGCATTCGCTTTAGCGAATGTCGGCGAGCAGCGAAGCTACGAGTGTCAAGGCCTAAATTTTAACAAGAATATATACGTTAAAAATTGACAAACACATAAACTGTTTATTCGTGTGTTCTTTTTACAAAAAAAGTACATAAACAAATTGTTTTGGCGTTTAAAACGTTACGTTCAGTTATTTTTTGAAACTGTAATAATAATAATAATTTTCGTGTCATTTATTTTTTTAATTAAGTATTAACTTACATAATTATTAAAATTTTAATAAAAAACACATTGAGTACATATAGTACCAAAAATTACATTGTATTATAGCTCAAACAAATGATTAGCTTTTATTAATCGAATTAAGATTCTCCTCATCTTTAAATGAACTAAAATTTTTATAGTGTTGGAGAAAATCGTAGGGATACAACAAGGGACATAAGAAGCAATTATCATAAAACCTTTTTTTTTAAATTAGTAAGTAATGTTTACAATTTTCAACAGAAATTTATATAAAGACTTTGAATCAAATGTTATGAGGTACTATTGTAAGACTAACGAAATCTTTATGTATGTGCCTTTGTGAGAAAGAATTACACCAACAGAAAAAGATTATATATGATCATGCTGTTTTATAAAAAAAACAAGATGTAAATTGTATTAAGTTATATGAATGATTTATTTGGGTGCAATAAAATAGGAAGTAAAATAAATATTCAAAACCATTAACTTCTATGTTACGTATTATACAATAAAATTTTAAAATAAAATAAAGAAGTCGTTTATTTGATATTATTATATGTTTATCATATTCTCCTTCTTCTTCTCCGAGTGTCTTATCAGGCCCCCCCGACGTTGACTATCATTTGAGAGTAGCCCTTCTTGTCCTGGGCAGTTCGGAACAGTCCCTCCACAGTCCTTATACCAGTCCAGTCTCCAGCAACCAATTGCTTTACTTTGCAACATGTGAAATATCTTTAAAAAAATTATTTTCAATCGATTTTATGCTTTTGTTGATAAACAAAATACACTAACATCAATCCAAAATATCTATATCAAACACCAAAACACGGAAAAAGCTATGTTTCAAATTACATTACAGAATTACAGAAGTACTAGTGCAGTTGAACTGTTTGCTAGGAGACATGGGAATTAAAATTAATAACATCTTATCTAAAAAATAAACATCAATACACAAAAATCATCGCTAGTAATGGAAACAGTCTTACCTCGGTTTTCAGTAAGGAAACGATAGGAGTACCCCAAGGATCCATTCTCGGACCCCTCTCGTTTATCTTGTATGTAAACAACCTTCCAAATTACGCGGATGCACTCATCTTCATGTATGCAGATAATACTTCACTTGTATATGTGGACAATGTATAAGATCCATCTTTTTACTAAGACAGATACAGTCATGCAGAACATATTTTTTACAACATGGAATACTTATCCTTCTAAGTATTTACATTATGAAGGCTCTACTCTTTCTGTAGACAGAATATATATACATAATACATTTTAGGGAGTCACTTTGAAAGGTTGGGCTACCATGCGCAAACTTGGCCCTTCTTATAACCAATAGAGTACAGAATAGGATGTGCTTTGTTTTGAAAACTAAAATACATTAGAGATACATATATGCGTTATTAAACAAACAAAACAAAGTAGAATGATATACCTACATTATTTTTGCAAACAAAACATATTACAGTAAGAAATGTGCATTGTTTTAACATTCAAAATACACTGTTGTCTCGAAGGGCTATATATATAAAAAGTTAAGCATTCGCTTTAGCGAATGTCGGCGAGCAGCGAAGCTGCGAGTGTCAAGGACCAAATTTTAACAAAAATATTTAATGTTAAAGATTAACAAACATAAACTATTTGTTCGTGTGTTCTATTTTCCAAAACAACGTACATAAATAAACTTTTTTTAGCAAATACAACAGTTTATATGTTAATAGAAAGTAATTTATTAAATTTGCCTCCTTAATTATTTGACGGAAGAATTTATGATCCACTAATGAAAAAGTCACAAAAATCACTTTCTGTGTTAAAACACAGGCACAGAACTTCATCCGCCAGAAATTAACAAATGAAGTTAAAGTAAAAAAATAGCACTAAGGAGAATAAAACAATCAACATATTATAACTAAAAACGTTTGAGAGTGAAACTGAATTTCGTAATAATTACGGAGACGAAGATGAAAGAAAAAATAGTAAAGAGAACGAATAATGATCATATAAGAATTTGTAGTGGAGTAATGCAAGAACAAAAAGCGTGTATAATACACAAAAAGAACGAATAAGAAGTGGAGGAGTGTGAAGCCGTGAACGAAAGAATAATAGTGATAAGATTGAGAAGCAAAAGTACTATAATAAGGGTGTATGAACCGAACGAAAATGATAAGACAATAAAGAAACGTTCTGGAAATTGTCCGAAGAGTCGGAGAAAGTAAAGAGAGAAATATACATTATAGAAGATTTCAATAAAAAACCTGTAACGAAGTAATACGAGCATAAACTAAATGAAGAAGAAACAGCAAAGAAATAAAGTAATTAGAGAAACAAATGATTTGAAACAAACAAGCAAAAACAAAAGGAAAAAGTGGCGAAAATACTTAAGAACGAGAACACAGAAAATCTACAAAGAATGGAAGGTAGAGAGAGTGAAAACAAAGAGAATGATCCTAATGGAGAAACAAAAGACATGGGAGGAATTTGGAAATAAGATGGAGGAAGACGCTAAAGTCAGTCAGAAGATATTCTATCCAACACTAAAAAGCGTAAGAAATAACAACAAGAAAAATGAATATATAATAATTAAAGACGCAACAGGAAGACTACTAACAACAGGGGAAGAAATCATGGAACAGTGGAAGACATACTTCCAAGAACTATTAAACGAAGGGTCGGAACAGTTTAAAGAAGATGAGCAAGATGAAAAGTCAACAGGAGAAGAAATAGAAGTACATCAAGATATTCCAAAAGAGGAAATCGAGGAAGCAATCAAGAGTCTGAAAAATGAAAACGCACCAGGAAATGACAAAATAGCAAAATCAAGGTATAAAAAACCACAGAAAACGAAATAACAAAAGAGGAAAACGAATGATAACTGAGAGAAAGAAGGCGAAAGTTGGATAACAGAAAGTAACAAGCGATGTAGTTGGGATTTATAGATCTGGAAAAGGCTTTCGACCGCGTACTACGTTATAAGCTATAGAGTATACCGAAGGAAAGAGACATTAACGACAAAACGATAAGAGCAATACAAGCAATATATAGAAAGAACAAAATATATATAAATATGAGCTCTAAGCCTATATGGCTATAGAAGATCTTAAGATTCATTTCATTCGTGTTATACACCCCTAAGTATGTTAAACCTTCTTCAGCCTTGAGTCGCTTTAAAAGGTTGGGTTACCATGCATAAAATTGGTCTTTCTTATAACGAATAGACTACAGAGTAAAATACGTGCTTTGTTTTGAAAACTAAAATACATTAGAGTTACATATTTGCGTTATTAAGCAAACAAAACAAACTATAATGAGATACGTACATTGTTTTAGCAAACAAAACACATAACAGTAAGAAATGTGCATTGTTTTGACAATCAAAACATACTGTTCTCCCGATGGGCGATATATAAAAACTTGAGCATTCGCTTTAGCGAATGTCGGCGAACAGCGAAGCTGCGAGTGTCAAGAGACAAATTAGATTAGAATTAGATTAAAAAACTTCAAGACATCCACAAAACGGACTATTTAAGCTAAGAGTATCAATATTGAAGTCCCCAAGTTTGTGAATGTTTGACCAAAATCACCAGATGAAAGGAACAAGTAGTAGAGGAACTTATTGCTCCGAAGAACTTAAGAAGAAAATTTAATTTTTGTAATTATTATATATAGTTTCAAAAAAGTATTTAAAATAGAATTATTTTGAAGCAAAGCCTCCAAATATTTTTGTTTCATCAAAATCGGACGCTCCCAACCGGAGTTATCGTCAAAAAACCTCAAAAAACAAAAGATATCTACATAGGTGTTATCTCGGGAACCAGTGGACCTATTTCAATTATTTTTTCGGTGTTTGTGAGTATTTTAATAGAAAAAGTGATTTTCATGTCTTTTTTGTCATTACAATGTATTTTTGCTGTTTTTTCATTTAGTTCAAAAAAAGTGTTGAAAATAGATTTAATTTGTAAGAAAGCATCCAAAACTTTTTGTTTCATCGAAATCGGACGTTCCCAACCGGAGTAATCGCCAAAAAACTTCAAAAAACAAAAGATAGCTACATAGGTGTTATCTCGGGAACCAGTGGGCCGATTTCAAAATTTTTTTCGTTTTTTGTTAGAACTTTAATGTAAGAAATGATTTTTGTGATTTTTTCGTTAGTGGATCATGGATTCTTTCACACTTTCTATTTGTTTTAAGAAGGCATTTTATTGTACGTGGTATTGCGGCAATTAAAACACAATGTTGTCCCGAAGGGCGATACATAAAAACTTGAAAAGAATGTATAATGTCAAAGATGGTAAAGTGAAAATGGAACAAGTGGAGACAGAAAGAATAATATAATAGTAAAGGGGACAAGTTGGGATCGAAAACGAAACTTGGAAATACAGGCACAAAACTTTATCCGCCAGAAATTAACAGCTGAAGTAAAAGTAAAAAAGTAACACTAAGGAGAATAAAACAATTAACATATTATAACTAAAAATGTTTGAGAGTGAAACTGAATCTCGTAATAATTACGAAGATGAAGATGAAAGGAAAAATAGTAAAGAGAACGAATAATGATCACATAATGATCTGTAGTGGAGTAAAGCAAGAACAAAGAGCGTGTATAATACACAAAGAGAACGAATAAAAACTGAAGAAGTAGGAAGCCGTGAACGAAAGAATAATAGTGATGGTTGAGAAGCAGAAGCACAAACAAAGCCATCACAATAATAGGGATGTATGGGTCGAATGAAAATGATGGTAAAGACAATAAAAACACGTTCTGGAAACTGTCCGAAGAGTAAGAGAAAGTGAAGGGAGAGATATACATTATAGGAGATTTCAACGGAAGGGTAGGGAGGAGGATAGAAATATACGGAGAACCAAACGTAAAGGAAGAGAAGAGAAGGGAAAATCCTATAACGAAGTAATAAAAAACATACAAACTGAATGAAGAAGAAATGGCAAAGAAATAAGCAAAGTAATTAGAGAAATAAATGATTTGGAAACTAACGACAAACGAAGAATGGGAAGTATTAAGAATAGATAGATACAGCGAAACGAATATGTGGAACAAATAAACAAAGACAAAGAGGGAACACTAAAAAGAAGAAGAAAAATGAATATATAAGAATTAATAACGCAACAGAAAAACTACGAAGAACAGAGGAAGAAACCATGGAACGGTGGAAGACATACTTCCAAGAACTATTAAATGAAGGGTTGTAACAGTTTAAAGAAGATGAGCAAGGCGAAAACTTAACAGGAGAAGGAATAGAAGTACCATAAGATAATACAGAAGAGGAGATCGAGGAACCAATCAAGAGTCTGAAAAATGGAAAAGCACCAGAAAATGACAAGATAACAGCAGAAATGGCTAAATATATGGAAAAGTTAAGAAATTTGCCTTGAAAAAATTGCACAGTGCACCTGGATTGGACTTATTAAGAAAATAATACAAAACAGACTTTCTACTAATATACTAATTTATTGATAAAATTTGCATATGCTGAAACAAAATAAAAAACAGTATAAAAGAAGAACCACCAAATAGTCTGGAGGACATGAAATGTCCTCTAGGTACTCTGTAAAGAACGTCCTTCTTCTTAATGCTTAAACTTTGAAAAATAAATAATGTTATCAATATTATTCAGTACAACTAGAAATACGTAAATAATACGTGGTCCATGTCCTTCAGACCTCTTAGTGGTCTAAGGGACATTGAATGTTCTCCAAGAAAGAACATAGTTTCTTGTGTACCTACGTATTTTATTCTAGTTTGTTTTTTTTTTCGTGCATTTTAATTTTGAAAACAAAGCACCTATCTTACTATATATTCTGGCAGTAATAAGAAGGGTCAAGTTTGTGCATGGTAACCCAACCTTTCAAACCCTTGGACATTACTGACCGTTTTACTTTTATTTTTGTGAAACATAAAAGCCTTTCTTATAATGGAGAGAGTATAGGTGTTATTTCGGTAACCAGTGGACCAATTTCAAAATTTTTTTAGCTGTTCGTGAGTGTTTTAACACAAGAAGTGATTTCTATGACTTTTTTGGCACTTTGACACAAATTTGCTGTTTTTTCGGTTAATTCAAAAAAAGTGTTGAAAACAGATTTAATTTGTAAGAAAGTATTCAACATTTTTTGTTTCATCGAAATCGGACGCTCCCAACCGGAGTTATAGCCTAAAAACCTCAAAAAACAAAAGATAGCTATATAGGTGTTATCTCGGTAACCAGTGTGCCGATTTCAAAAATTCTTTCACTGTTTGTGAGTGTTTTAATACAAGCAATGATTTTCGTGTCTTTTTTGTCATTACAATGTATTTTTGTTATTTTTCCAGTAAGTTAAAAAAAAGTGTTGAAAATAGATTCAATTTAAAGAAAAGCTTCTACTTTTTTTTGTTTCATCAAAATCGGACGCTCCCAGCTGGAGTTATCACCAAAAAACTTCTAAAGAACAAAAGATAGCTACATAGGTGTTATCTCGGTATCCAGTGGGCCGATTTCAAAAATCTTTTCGTTATTCGTGAGGGTTTCAACACAAAAAGCCCTTCTTACAACGGATAGAGTATAATCACATGGATTGCCCGCAGCTAATTTAAACGTTCAAAATTAAAAAAAAAAAACAGAGCAGGTGTGCTTACGATGGTGGCGTTTCCTATGCAATTTTTACAAAAATATTACGTAAGTT
>JAUIMW010002379.1:0-10809 GCA_033557785.1 Enochrus cinctus | reverse complement strand
GATCCATATTTTACATAATTATACAATGAAAGACAATATAGTGAAAATAGATTAGGGACTTAGGCATTTATTTCACATGTAAATAATACATATATAGACAATGTGCCGAACGAAGCAAGGCCGTAGGTAATTTATTTTATATAATTTTATGTTAGACCTAACATGAAATTGGTAGGATCCTTTGAAGCCTCAGTTACCAGGTCGACATTAAAGGGTGTAAGCAACTAATTTCCAAATGTTAATTAAATTGCATGTCGTTACTAGTTTACTATCTTCGTAACTTTAATATGATATCATATCCTGTTAAAAACGACCTATGAAAGCATTCCGGTATATGAAAGCCAACTTCTCAATGAAGTCCAATACGTGTTTCTAAACGGTTTCAGTTTTAAGAAATTTGAGATTATTTTGTTAACATTTTGTTTGCAATTTGATCTTTAAAATGGTGGAAAATGATGAATATAGATGACCATTAAATATCTCTAAATAATAAACGCTAATTTCTATTTTTAAATCAGTTTATTCTTTAGTCCATTATTTTTGTATTATTATTTACAACCAAATTATTTTTGATTTAAGTCACCATTTTCTCACAAGGTTATTTAAATGCGACATTAACGCATACGCTATAAAAATTACACACTTTCATCTAATTCTGCTATATTTAGCTGTATCACTTACTATACCCATCAGAGTAAGATAACTTTGACAAAAATACATTACTGCCGCAACACTTTTAGTTATAGCTTTCCATTCGAAATTCCTAATTTCCCAAGAAAAAAATGGCATCAAATTCTACGTTCGAGGTGATATTGCAGTATAGTGTTGTGTATACAGAAAAGAACTATAATGAGGATTAGAAATCAATTATAATGCATGTACATATGTAAAACAATAATAAAACAGATTGATTATTTATATCCCAACTTTTGTATGTAATGATTCAGAGGTTATGACGTGCAGTAACTGTAGTAGAAGTTAGTTATAGTATTTCAGTTAGTATATCTTTTAACATTTTACTTAAAAGATAATAGAATGACGCTCTACAACGCGCTGTAATAGATGTATGACTAAATTATTCGCTTCATTTATACTTCTATCATAATTCAATTTCAAGGGTTTCAAGATTATTATTTTCAGGGCAACATTTAGACCCATAACAATACATTTTAAATACAAGCTTGTGTTAAAATTTAAATTTCATGAAAAAGTAAAATTGTATGTAAATTTATTTAAAGTAGAATTTTAAAATCAATAGCAACTTCATAGTAATAATACTTAATATTGTTTAATAGATAAATGGACATGGCAGTGTTATCACAAGAGGCAATATGAAAAATGCAGCAGTTATCATTCAATCGCTTTTTCGTGGATATATTACAAGAAAACAATTTAATTTGAGACGAAAAACATACTCACGAGCAAAAATTGATGTTGAGTTGCCACTAGTATTAGAAGTGCCAGAAGAAGAAGACAATCGTCACGATGCTAAAATTATAACGGGAGAGTCTTCTAAACAAGATAACGAAGAAATAATAAAATTAATTGAAAAAATTGAATCTAGAGAAGAAGAAGAAATCGATAAAATTGGAAGTATGCTAGATAGAATTTCTATTTCACAAATAGCCAAAGAAGAGACGACCAATAACAAGGAAAAAATATCAGATGAAAAGATAATTGAAAGTCTTAAACAATTAGATGAAATTTCTATTCCTTCAAACTTACCCGAAGATGCTAATTTATTACATGATATTGATGTTGAATCTAGCAATGTAAAAATAATATATCCGTTTGAAGTTGTTGATGCAGTTGTTAAAATTCAAAAAGTGTTTAGGGGGTTTAAGGCTAGAAAGATGGTTAAAAAGCTGACAGCGATCGAGCAAGGACAAGCTGTTAATATTAAAAAAATCGAAAAGTCAGATGAAGATGCGATCCCAAACAATAATTTATTCCTTAAGCAAGGAGCTGGTGAGACATCTATAGGAAAAGAACATAGCACTTCTCTTAATTCTGAAAATGAATTGGTTGACAACGACAACAGTTACAGTGAAGAAAATACTTCAAGTCTTTTGCACACTAGTGAAATACATGATTTCGTTTTGTCGGAGAACAAGCTCGAAAATAAAGAGACCGAAGACGATAATAGCAACAGTAGTACTAGCATCCTGCATTCTAGCGAACTCCATGATGTTATTGTTCCAGTATTTAGTCAACTCGATAAAGAAGAAAATAATAAATTATCACATTCTAGTGAATTTCACGATGCTTTGATTCCTTTATCACAAAATATTCAAGATTTTGATGAAACGATAAGCAGTAAAATTTCTGAAAATCTATCTTCGTTTACAAAAAATAGTGAAACAGGAACTGAAAATAATGAAGTTGTTGTTAGTTACAGCGAACATGCAAATATTGAAAATGATAAAATGGGGCTAAAAGATGTTTTAGATAAAAATGTATCTGAAAATAACAATTTATTGCGGGAAAATGTAGATCGTTTGAATTACGGTTTCGATAATAAAGTATTGGCTGAAACTGAAATAACTACGTTGGAAAATTCTAGTACATCTAAAAATAATGAAACAATTTCTAATAGCGTTGATATTGAGCAATATAATATTAAAGATTCAAGCAACTATAATAAAAACGATGAAAATGAAGAAAGTATTAGTAATGTTATGGAACATAAAGATGGTGAAAATGGAAAACAAAATGAAATATCAAAAAATGTTGATCAAACAGATTTAAAAGCGAAGCAGAACGTGAGTGAAATTATGTTCATTAATAATGTAAATAACGAAAAGAAAAAAGAAAATGTCGAATTAACCGAAAAAGAAATTACTAATGAAGAAAGTACTAATGGTATGAAATTGGAGGATTTAAATCTAGGCATATCAAATAATGTCACAGACGACAAACAAGATTCAAAAGATACCACATGCAGTGATCAGCAAGCCGAAGAAATTGTTAGAATCAGTGGTGCAGATCTATTAAATTACAAAGAAAATATTAACTACACAGAAACTCTTATAGAAAATAATGTTATAGTTTATGACCACCCAAGTGTAGAACAAAACACAAATAATCCACAAATTTCTGAAATTAAAGAGAAAGTAGATTTCTTGCAAGAAATAAAAGATGCTTCCAATAATGCTCTTAAAGAAAATAACGATACTGAACAAGTTGCAGAATTAAATCAAACGGACAATGAGATTATAATATCTGATAAGGAAATTATACCCCAAGACTCGAAAGAAATTTCCAATAGTACTGAAGTTCTCACTCCAAATGATCAAGCAAATTCTAGCAAAGAAGAACTTTCAAAAGAAAAGCTGAGCAATGAACACTTAAAACTAGAAGAAAAAAAGTTCGAAAAAGAAATATCTACACATGACACTTTAAATGATTCGTCAATGAAAGAAATAAATAACGAAGAAGTTTCAAAGAAAATTATGCTAAACGATACCAATAGTAATGAAGACGTGAAATTAGAAAAAGAAATATCCGTACACGACACATCAAATGAACAAATACATTCTGCAATGATACAAGATAATAGCAAAGAACCTTCCAAAGAAATCATGGTAAACGTCGCTGAAAAGATGAATAACCAAGACGTGAAATTGGAAGAAATATCAATGGTGAATACTTCAAATGATCAAGTAAATTCAGCATTGAAACAAACAAATAACAAAGAAGAACATTTTAATAATCAAGATACTGTAGAAAAGGATAATCAAAGCGCGGAAATGGACAATGGAAAATTTGAAAAAGATATAGATCTGATTAACACTCCAAATGACCTAATATTGAAAGAAACAAATAGTAGACAAGAAGTTTCAACAGAAATCATGGCAAACAACACTGAAAAGCAGAATAAACAAGATTTAAAATTTGACGAAGGAAAATTTGAAACCGATTTTAGTCAAAGTGTTTCTGAGAAAAAGGAAACTAGTACTGAAACAGTGATACAAAATAGTACTGCTGAAGATCAAATGACAGAAAAAACGAATGGACACATTTCTGCCAATTCCAATAAAATCGACAAATTAGAAAATGCCGAGGGCTTATTAGAAAAATCTGCTGGTGTTAATAACAAAGACTATTTATCTGGATCTATATCAGAGAAAAGTTCTGGCGAAATCAGTCACAATGATGTAATTTTTGAAGAAGATAAGAAAACAGATAATAATAAGAAAGACTCTTTAACTGATTCTATATATGGCCAAAACTCTGGCGATACAAGTCAAGATGACGTAATTTTCGAAGAATTTAAGAAGACTAATTTAGAAAATACGATAAAAGAAACAATACATAAGATTAAAGACACATCTGCTTTAGAGGAAATTGTGAAATCAGATAATGTGGAACAAACTGCCAGTAATAATCTTCGAAATTCTGACATTGCTAAAGAATTTAGTGAAATTGAAAATAAAATAATTGACGAAGAAAATGTAAAGTTTGAAATCAACGTGCCCAAAATTTCTGCAGATGAAAGTTTTGAAAAGAGCAATGAAGTTATTACATTAATCAATGATATCAATGAAATTGGGAAATCTATAGAACAAATAGATTTAGAAAAAAAAGTTGTTATCGAAAAATCTGTAACATCTAAAAATCTAGATGTATTATTAAAAGGAAATGATCTTAATGGACCTGATTTTAAAATTCAAGAAGTAAGTGAAGAAAATAATTTTAGTCGACCTGTCAGTATGGATTCCATAAAATCAAATGAAACTGTAATATTTGTTAATTTGGAGAATTGCATAACTGAAAATGAAGACAATGTAGAAATGTCAAACAAAGAAGTAAATAATTTAGCAAATGCCTCACATAGAAATACAGCAAATCTTCAAACAAAACTCGCAGATAAACCTGCAGAAATAACCCATAACACGGTAGCAAATGTTGATAAAGAAAATACTAATGAAGTTTTATCAAGTGATGAAAAAATTATTTCTGGGATAGTATTAAAAGAAGAGGGTTTTGAAAATACTTCCCAAAACCAAATTAATAATTTAGTAGATTCTGTAAAAAGTGGTGACGTAAACTTAGAGACAGAAATAAAGGAAACACATGCAACAAGAAGTGAGGATATAAATATAAACTCAAATGATCACAAAACGAGTTCAGAGAACGAAAAAACAGTAAAACTGCTAGATAAAGTTGACCATGATGAACATAATACGGTTCAAAGTGGAACGTTTCCCATTTTAAAAAATGACGACTTTAGAGTAATAGGAAACAGTGGGCATGTGATAGTAGGCGAAGCAGATATTATAGCAACGTTACAACCTAAAAAGGAATTAGAAGCGATTGATAAAATTGAAGATGTTTTAAATGAATCATTGTTGATAAACGAGAAAGAAATTTTACATTACCCGGATTGCTTTAAAGAGTACATTGAGTCTGTAATCCAGCCAATTTCACGATCAAACTCGAAAGACGATTCAAATGTTAATAACATTTTTAGAGTAACAGAGAAGGAATCATTAACAAATGGCAATGATAATACACCTATAGATTTGAAAAGTGATCCTGATTCCAAGCTTTTAAACGAACCAACAAAAACAAATCAAAAAGAAATATCGACAAATGATATATCGGAGAAAAACGAGAATGAAATTATCAGTAATGAAGTAAATGAATCAATACAAAAAGAAATATCATCAGATGAGAATACAAATGTATCAAATGCGGATGTTAATGGCAAGTCGAAGCAATATTCTGCACTTGAAACCGCAGATGTAGGAGTATCAACTTTGGAAAGTGGAATGAAATGGACTCATACAGAAATCAGTGGGACACAAACCGAAATGCCCATATACATATCAGTTGCTACTGCAAACATTGAAGGCCTAACAGAATCTAATCCAGATATGACCTTCTTGTCAACAGTTGAAGTTCCATCACCCAGCCAAAAAGAAAGTAGTGGTTTCATGACTTCTGGGGAATTTCATGATTCGATTCCTTTGACGATACCTAGCCCTGATGATACATCTCAACCAAATGGTATTGGATCACCTGGCCTCATAAATTCTGGAGAACTACACGATACCGTTTTGCCATTGGCTGTACAACTGAACCAGTCTCCAGGTCAAGTATTTGTAATAATAGTAAGTGGCATTCACTTATTTATATTTGCACGTTGAACACATATTTTGTTGTTATTTGAGAGCTATTATGCGTTTATATTTAATAGTATGTACAAATCAGATTTAACTTTTAAGTAATTACATAACAGCTCTTAAGCCGATCAAAACTGTAATTATTTTTTACACTTTTAACACAATAATTCATTATAAAGAAACACAAACACTAGCAATAGCTTTTTTCTATCAACATGTTCTTTTCATACGAGTATCGTACATCTATATATATTCATATGAGCAAAAACCTCTGATTTTTTTATTCAACAATCAACAGAGAGTCTGGAGGAGTGATACGTGATCAAAATTTACAGTTTATTTCCTGTTATATGCGTTAATTATAAATATAATCCAGTTTTCAAATTTATGTGTGGTAGGACGTCTTCAAACTAGTGGAAAAATATTTTTAATCGCAGCCAATGAAAGTAAAACGTTATGTTAAATATTAATTTCACACACTTTTTACCTATGATATTGTGCTATTTTTACACGGCTCTGTCAATTTTGCGAATCCTTGTCAGACATTCTGACTGATATTCTGTTATTTGCAGTTTGGTGTGATATTTAGGATCATTGTAGCATATTTCAGCAGGCTTTAGCATACGTTTCTAGTAGATGTTTCACATTAACACATTTGCAAAAGCTTGCATTTTTATAGGGTGTTTTGCCGTTACCATGCTTTTGTTCGCAATCTCTATCTAATTTTTTTCGCAGTGCTAGGTGATAATAAAAGGTTAATTAAGACATTCGTTTCTCACAGAAGTATTTTTGTGTTTAAATTGGCCACGCACAAAAGGGCATAAAATTGTTTCATCCTCCATGTATCAAAATATCGGTTTACCCACATCCTAGCGATATGCCTACTTAATCGGTATTGACCAATACAGTGAACAACAGTAACAAAGATAACTGACTTGCACAATCGAAGATTTCTATAAAACGGGTATATATTAAATTAGACGGTAGTTATTGCTTGGCTGCATTCAAATAGTTTATACAAATAATTAAACAACGTAAAAACTATTTGAACTGCCACGACAACCCCTTTTTAGGCTTTCGAGTTTCGTAGATAACGCAGGATCATTCTTATCTATCTATAATAAATTTATTATCGAATATATGTACAATAAATAAAATGAAAAAAAAACCAAAAATGTCTTCCAGCACATTTGTAAAATTCTTAAAATAACAACATAAGAATTCTTTCTCTATACTGATCGATACAATTCCAAATTTTAAGGCGATTTACTTACTTATGTAAATAAATGTCTATTTAGTGAAAAATATACATTTTCAAAAATTGTTTAAAAATAGTATTAGACATGCCATGATATAAAGGAGGATGCACAGTTAAGATTTCTTCTAACTTGTGTTCGGGCATCCTTCTTCTTCTTCATCAACAAATCTTGACAAAATGTCTCTTGTAACTCCAACCTTCCAAAAAAATTTAACATACGTAGCTATTCTTCTTTATCAATCTTCACAGACTGTCTCTTGTAATTCCATTACCTTCCAAAAGTTTTCAAATTTTAACTTATTTATACGTTACTAACAATAAAAAGTCATAATTTTTTGTAAATAATGAGATAAATAGGTTATAGAACTCCAATCGAATCGAATGATTTATAGTTTTCACAAAATAAATATTTTTGCAATAAATCTTATTCTGCATTATAGATACATAAAAGTACATTAATTGTACATTGAATCGACTGTATAAAAGTCTACTGTTATGAAATGTTATTGTTTAGAAAATATTATTAAAGAGTAGTCCCTTTTATAAATATGTACAAACACTTCTCATTAGTTAATACGTTTTATTATTACAAATAAATTTAGAAAGGAACATCTTTATCTTTATAGTTATAATTTTTGTAGTCCTACTGAAAATCTTGTTAAAAAGCGATTTATCCTATTCGAAATAGCTCATATAGCATATCAAAAAAATTGATATATGCTTTCAACAATTTTTTTATGATGGTATTAAACGATCATCAATGCAATTGTAACATTTTCTCAATATGTCATAACATTTATATTTATAAAGTTGTGTCCTCAACACCAACTTCTGAGTTTGATCCTTTTTGCGCCGTGCATATTTGTAATTTACTGCAAAGTTTACGCGAAAGCAATATAGTTTTTTTCTTTGTCAAATATTCATTGATATTTTAGAGACGTTTAATAATTATTCCGTTTTAAAATTTATAGAAATTTCTGTACTAAATCGATGTAATTTATGTAAGCTGTATATTGCAAAAAAAAACTTTCAATATCCATTAATAAAATCACAGTTGCTTTTCTTTTAGCAGGTGCTGAGGTCTTGACGTCAGACGCATCATTATCTGTCAACCCAGAAGGAAGTGCGCAGACGCCCGAAAAAGCTGCTTCTCAGTTTAAAAACACATCAGAATATCCACGTTCGCGATCTGAGTTTGGAATGGAAAACACAGAGAAACGCAACAACGCAACAATGGTATCGAAAAATCAAGAATCTGAAGCAGCGACTAAAATTCAAGCCAGTTTTAGAGGGTACCAGGTTCGAAAACAATTAAAAAACAAAGTAAGTACATATTGGCCATATAATATATCAACTTTGCTCAAAATAAACTTAACAAGAATGTTGGATAAAGTCCCAAATTATTACATTTGGCTCAACAAGTAATTACTACAATTATTGCTCAATTATGAATAAAAACACAGCTTGTTTATATATTTTTGTCGGTCATCTATTTATGACTTCTTCAAGGTTATTGCCGTGTCTAAACTAAGAAAGTTTATAGATCATATTTCTTAAGTATCATCTGTTTTAAAATTTATTTATCCGCTATTTTGCAAGTAAATTTAATTTTAGTTTAATGATGTTCCAAATATTTATCGAATTTTAACTTTAATTTGTGAAAAAAAAATTACATATTCTTATTTCCAGAATCTTCTTTTATGTTGCCTTCTTCCAGTAAAAAAGAATTCCAATACGTCATTAGCTAAGTCGATTTGCCAACTTTTTGCAAAGCGGTAATTAGTGGAAAGCAAAAATAGATCACCATTTCATAATTAAATAAAGTATGTAAGATGTTTCTAAACATTTAACTTCTTTTCAAAATGTCTCCATCGGCATGAGACACTGCACAAGTAACTTTGTATATTATGTGTTGTATATGCATTATTAATTTTAATTGCCACTTGTGACAAATCAGCCAAACATAAATAACTAAATAGTCAAATTAAAATATATTTAGGGTACCCATAAGTTATCAATTATTTTCAATAAAACGTTTTGATATCATTGTTAGTTTTAAAAATTTTCTAGATAAAAGTATGCGCCAACGATCTAAATAGATCTTTACTGTCAATTCTGGTATAGAGGTAAGTTTGGCAGCTTAATTAATGGAAAACCTTTATATAAACCTTAAAACAGATAATAAGAGCACTTTTCACAACCAATAACAATCCTGTTGTAAAAATGATAATTTCGCTGCCTAGTCAATAATGTACTTTTCTAATTTCATACATGTCTTTATATTGTCGACCAAGTAGTCCCTGGTCTGTCAATTGTGATTATCTAATTCAGTAGATTTTACACTCCTAACTCTTATTAACCTTTAAAACATCCCATAGATGCTTTGTTCAATATGTTTTTAAAAAGATTATTATTTTCTTTTTAGTTACAAACAAAAACTTTTTGTTTATATTAGCAGAATATGATATCATAAGTAATGTTATGTAAATAGAAATAAATAAATTTTATTATCATAATAATTGAATACTTATGGATACGTCTAACAGTAATTCTTTATTTTTCACAAAAAATACACAAATTCTAATTCTATCTTCATAATACTAATAAAATTAAATCGATAATACAATACTCGCAATAATTACACCCGAAGTAGAAATCCAAAAGTCAAGTAAAAAAATTCATTATTTTTATCTTTCGGAGTAGAAAGTATAAACCATTATAGCTTAAAAAATATAGTCCTATAAATAAATACTATAATAAAAGTTAAATTCATAGTTATTATTTTATGATAACGAAATACTTGTTTCAGACAACTGGAAGTGACGCACCTATTTCACGAAGATCAAGCAAAAGGAAAAACTCAGCCCGTTTAGAAATTAATAAAATTGCACAAAATTTTAGTCAAGCAAGTGACTTAGAAGAAAAATCAGCCACGAAAATCCAAGCTGGAATAAGAGGATATTTAGTCCGCAAGCATCAGAAGAATAATGCGAAAACAGATTCTCCATAAATGAAAAACAGTAGAAATGTCATTAACATTTATAATTAGTTCACGTATTATATTTATTATATTCACTAATGTTGATAGTTTAGGTGCTATTGTAAATTAATTTTAACATTTTATTACTTTTATAATATAGCCATTATATTTAATTAATAAAATATGGACAAATAAATACTGTTTATTATTTGAACCCATTTTGACTTAATATATTACAGGGTGACTACCTTCAATACCGACAAACTTCGCCCATGCGTATTTCTTCATAAAACAAACAAATATTATATATATATTTTTTCTAAATTAACAAATAATGTAACAAAAACCTATTGAGAACCTCTGAATATATCTAATAGTATCCAAGCTTTTTAAAATTTACGACCCTCTTTACTATAAAAGTAAACATCTGTGTCACAATACAA
>JAUIMW010002378.1:0-10810 GCA_033557785.1 Enochrus cinctus | reverse complement strand
TAAAATACCATAAAAAGAACTATCAGAAGATCTTTTTTGTTGATAGATGTTATTAAAGATTCTTTTATTAACATAGTGTTAAAAATACCTCCAAAGAATCTGAAAAACATGGAATATCCTCCAGGTATACTACTGTCTATATATTTACTTTTAATAAACACTCTATTAGTACTTCTTTTATCATGTTTTTTACTCTATTCCAACATAATGATTTTTACTGATTTCTACCTGTTAAAGAATGAACCCCAGAAGTTCTGAGGGACATAGAATGTCTTCTAAGTGCACTTTAGGGGAAATATGTTTAATAACTTAATAAAGTTTTGCATTTCTTCAAATTTAATCAAGTACTTTTCATTGAGATAGAAGGAAGTATTAACCAAAAGTATATATGTAATTAAGTATATATAAAAAAGTAAAAAACCAAAGAAAATCAAAAGTAATATCAAAACCTTCGATCTGAGTTATGATCTTCATCAGACAGAAATAGGTATATATTATTTTTCTTCCCTAATTACTTAAAATTAGCAAATTATAATTACTAAAAAATTCTTTGTTATTGTTATCTACGTACATTTAATTGTAGAACGTAGTACTTGAAAGACGTTATATATCTTCCAGATCTACTGGTGCTTTTTTTATAAAGTTTTCAGTTTTAAACACTAAGAACGTAATTGATGTCCTCCAAGTGCTCAATCATTTATTTATTTTTTCTTCCTGATAAATTATGTTCAAACATATCATAATTTTTTTAATATAAATAATAAGTATGTGAATAACAGTGCACCTGGAATATATTCTATGTACTCTAAACCTCCTGATGTTTCTTTAAAATTCTATTGTAAAAAACAACACAAAATAAAGGATCATCAGAGAGTCTTGATACTTTTCAAATACACTGCTATATACATACTTCTAATTCGGTACAAATATTCCAAAAACACTCTTAATTTGGTCCTTTTTATTATTAATAAACATCATCAAACATTCCTTCATTGAAATAGAATAAAAACAAGGTTATTACTTTGTTAAATTTGAAGAAATAATATAACAATCTGTCTGGAAGACACTTCATGTCTCCCTGATGACCCTTGTTTTTGCTAATAAAAATCCATGAACATTTTTTTATTGGAATAAAAATAATGAAAAAATGTCATTAAAAGATTTGAAAAACGTAGAATATCCCGCAGATATATTATAATCTATGTACTTCTAACGCTTTTCAAATCAATCTTGATATTTTTTGTTAGTAGCTAATAAGTAGAGTGTTGTTTGCAAAATATTCCATGTTCCCCAGACTTCCTAGTGGCCTTTTTAACTATTAATTAGGAAACATCAGGAGGCATGGAATTTCCTTCAGATATATTATTATCCAAGTAACTTATTGTATTCAAATATCCTGACAATCCATTATTAGTATGTAGATGATAGAGTACTTGGAGGACATTCCATGTTCCACAAATCCCAAGTGATCCTTTTTATTATTAATAAAAATCATGAAACATTCTTTTATTGAAATAGAATAAAAAAGTGTTATTAATTTATTAAATTTGAAGAAATAATACAATAGTTCACTTGTAAGACATTTCATGTCTTTGAAATTCTTTGGTGATACTTTTTTACTAATAAAAATCCACAAACATCTCTTTATTGCAATAAAGTAAAAAGGACTATCAAAAGGTTTGGAAGAATGTCTTCTAAGTAATCTGTAAAAAACGTTCTACATATCAGTACACAAGTTTTCAAGTTTAAACAATTAATAAATAGAGTGTAATTTACAGAGTACAGAGTAAATGTTTACTAATTCTCAACTATTAAACAAAAAATTTGGGAGACATAAGATGTATGGTATAGACGTACATTTAATTATGT
Source organism: Enochrus cinctus (assembly GCA_033557785.1). Classification (NCBI taxonomy): domain Eukaryota; kingdom Metazoa; phylum Arthropoda; class Insecta; order Coleoptera; family Hydrophilidae; genus Enochrus; species Enochrus cinctus. Next base: position 8,941 of record JAUIMW010002378.1, on the reverse strand, counting down.
TCAAAAATTTAGATAACGTTCTGATACAGCACCTGCAAAACATTCTATGTCCCCCAGACCTTATATATTTCTTATTCAATTACAATATAGTAATATATATCTTTAACAACAAAAATTAAACAAGAAAATGTCTGAGAGCATAGAACGAACTTTAGATACTCTGTAATTTTTGCTTTTTTAATTAATTGTTTAAACTTGAAAAATTAAACATTTTTGAAAGCAATTAGAAGTACGTAAATAACAGTACACCTGGAGGACATTCCATGTCCCCCAGACCCCCTGGTGTTCTCCTGTTTCACAGTTAAAAATCAATAAACATTCCTCCGTTGAAACAGAGTAAAAAACAAGGCGAAAGAAGGAACACCACCGGGTCTGGGAGACATGGAATGTCCTCGAGGTGTACGGTTATCTACGTACTTCTAATTGTGTTCAACTATCACGATGAAACTATTAATTTTAAGTTTAAGCAGCCAATAAGTAGAGTGTAGTTTGCAGTGTACCTGGAGAACATTCTATGTCCCCCAGACCCCTTGGTGTTTTCCTGCTTAACAGTTAAAAATCAATAAACATCTCTCTGTTAAAACAGAGTAAAAAATAAGGTAAAAAAGGAGCACCAGAGAGTCTGGGGGACATGGAATGTCCTCCAGGTATACTGTTGTCTACGTACTTCTAAATGTGTTCAACCATCAAAATAACACTATTAATTTTTTCAATCTTAAACAACTAATAACTAAAACGTAAGTTTCGGAGTACCTGGAGGACATTCCATGTCCCCCAGACCTCCTGGTGTTCTCCTGTTTAACAGTTGAAAATCAATGAACATCCCTTTATTCAAACAAGGTAAAAAACAAAGTAAAAGAAATAGCATGGAATGTCCTCCAAACAATCTGTAAACTACACTTTACTTATTAGTTACTTAATCTTAAAAAAGTTAATAGCTTCATAGTGATAGTAGAAGACAATTAGAAGTACGTCGACAACAGTATACCTGGAGGACATTCTATGTCCAAATATCTTGCTAATATTCTTAATTTTTGTAAATTTAAGTGATTAAGAAGTAGAGTGCAGACTGTAGAATATCCAGAGGATATTGTATATCTCTTAGGCCCTCTGTTGCGTTTCATGTACTACATGTGTAATCTATTTCGCATAATATATTTAAATGTCAATAATTAATACGTAAATAGTGATTATTTCTTATTGTTAAAAATCATTAAACGTTTTTTTATTAAAATGAAATAAAAATATGGTAATTTGTTTATTAAATTTGAAGAAATAATATAATAGTCTTTGGAAGATATTTCATGCTCTTCAAATTCTCTAGAAGTCCTTTTTTGATAAAAAAAAATGTATGAAAAAATTCCTTTATTGAAATACAATAGAATAAAAAATATAAAAAACTACTAAAGAATCTAGAAAACATGGAATGTACTACAAGTATGTTGCTATTTATATACTTCGAATGGTATTCAAATATCTTGATAACACTCTTAACACAATAAACTAATATTTTTCAAGTTTAAACAATTAATAAATAAAGTGTAATTTACATAGTTCCCAAAGAATATTAAATGTCTTCCAGAACTATTGGTAGTCTCTTTTTTTTTATTAAAATTAATATACTTGTAATAACAACTTAAAAGAAAAATTACCAAGTAGGTCTAGAAGTCATGAAATGTTCTTTAAGTGCACTATTATATACATACTAATTATTGACAATAAGAAGAAACATCTGAGGATTTGGAAAATATATAATGTCTTCTTATCAAGGTACTTCTAATTGTATTCAAATATTCTAATAAAACTCTTTATAATGTGTAGAGTGTAGTTTGCAAAGCACCCAAAAAAACTTTCCATGTTTCTTAGATCCTCTAGTAATCTTCCTTTCTCCTTGTTTTTCACTATATCCCAGCATGGGAATGTTTGCGGATATTTAAGAAATAAAAATGAAACCTCAGAGAATTTGAGGAATATGGAATATCCTCCAGTTACCTTATAAGTTACGTTTTTCTTACTAGTTTTTTAAACTTGAAGAAATAAATTATTCTTTATTAGAATATTTCTACAAAATTAAGAATATCTAACTTTTTTTAAATATTAATAATAAATATATTTTTACTTTATTTCAACATAAAAATGTTCGACTAATAAACAAGGACTCCAAAGAGTTTAAGGAAGAAGAAATGTTCTTCAAGTGTATTGCAAATAACACTACTTAATAATTGTTTTTACTTTGAAAAAATTAATAGATTATAATAATAATAAAATAGAATAATTATTGAGCAGTAACTTACAGAGTACCTAGAAGATATTCTATGTACTCTACACCTTTAAGCTGTAATTTACAATAAAATACAACCAGAACATTTGTGAGAAGTTCTTAGAGAAATGTAATATCTTTCAGGTGTTATTTATCTACTATTTATTGATAATAGAAAAAAAATCATGATATTTTTAAGAGTAGCTCATCCATAAGAAAAAAATACATGATCGAATACTTAAAGGACATTTGGGAGAACATAACAATGAAAATGATGCCATCCAAATGTTTAGTCGTCTACTTACTTTTCTTAGTGATAAGTTACGTTTAAATATTTGATTTTTTAATATTAATAATTACTATGTGGATAGCAATAAACCCCAAAAACATCTTACGTTCTCTAAATTTGCTGATGGTACATATTTTATTTTATTTCTTATCTACAATATAGTATGTAAACTGTTCTAGATAATAAAGAAGAAACATATTTTCTATTGTATTTAAATATCCTAATAACACTTTCAATCTTTTTTATTTTTATTCCTAAAAAACATTCTCAGACCTTCTTATTTTAGACTACTTTTTAATCAATTACAATATAGTCATTGATTTTTAACAATAAAAAAGAGACACCAAGGTTTTTGGGAGACTTAGACTAGTAAACTATCTTTGACAAAAAAAAAAGGGATCGTCAAGAAGTCTAGAGGACATAGATGTCCTCCGGGTACTCTGTAAATTATGTTCTACTTATTAATTGTTTAAACTCTGGCATTTCCGTTTAATATATAAGAATCAATTGGAATGTCTTTCAAGTGTATTGTTATCTACGTACTTCTAATTGTGTTCAAATATTTTGAGACGTTTGCAGGTGCTTTACAATCTATAAATTCTTAATGAATTGATTAAATTTGAGAAATGTATGACTTTAAAAGATAATCTTCTGGCTTTCTTTTTTATTATAAAAGACCTAGAATATTCACCAGATAAATACAAATATTTTAATTAACTTAGTCTTTTACAATAAAAAAGAACTAAGAGATCTGGAGGAAAATGGATTATCTTCCAGATGTACTATTATTAACGTACTTCTTATTATGTTCAATTATCTTGATATATATTTCAATACAATTATTTAATCTTTATTTAATGTTTTTTCTTACTCAATTATTTATATAGTAATATATATATATATAGATCTTTAACAATAAAAAAGAAGTCAGAGGAACGTTAAATGTCTTCCAGATGGTTTGTAGACATGTTCTTCTTACTAGTTTATTAAAATTGAAGAAATAAAGCAAACAACAATAAAAAAGAAACACTAGAAGTTACACTTTTTTATTAGTTTGTTAAATGCTAAAGAAATAAATTACTCTTTACCGGAATATTTCTACAAAAATAATACTATGAAATTAGTAGTTCATTTGGAAGACATTTTTGACTTCTGAATTCCCTAATGACTTTTTTTTTTATATTGTGTTGTATCTTACTATATTCTACAATAGTAATATAAACTGATTTTTAATAATGAAAAATAACAAAAAAAAACACACCAGGAGTCTGGAGAACACGGAATATCCTCCAGTTGTAAGCAAATTATGTTTTTTTGTATTAATTCGTTAAAACCGAAGAAATAAAACAATAAATATTATAAAAATATTATACATTTTATAACTTCTAAACTTCGTGGAGGTGTTTATATTGTTTTTATTCTATTACAATATATAATACAATAATGTATGCTAGGTATTCCAGATATTGTTTTAATTATATTTAATAATCTTGATAACTTTCTGTATTTTTTAAAATTTATCATAAATTTTACAAACGAAGACTATTTTCTATATAAATTAAAAGTACATAGATGATAGTGTATTTGGAGATCATTGCAAATCCCCTAAATAATCAGATGTTCCTTATTTTATTGTTAAAAATCTGTAAACACAAACATATTGGAATAGAATAAAAAACAAAGTGAAAAGAAAACCACCAGATGGCCTAAGAGACATGGAATGTCCTCCAGGTATTCTATCATATACTTTCTTATTAATGAGTTACTCTTAAAAATTACAATTTTTTTTTGAGGTTTTTATTTTATTGTTTTATTATTAGTATACTATCTTTAATTAGTTGTTAAAATGTCCTCCAGGTATAATTTTATCTGCGTTCTTTCAATTGTAATAGAATGTCTTGGTAACACTTTTACTTTTTCTAAGTTTAAATTACTAATAAGAAGGGTTTAGTTTGTAGAGTACCTGAAGGACATTCCGTTTCTCTTAGACCCATTAATGTTTGTTCCTATTCTTAATTTTTAAACCTTTTAGAGTTTTTTATTTTATGATGTTTCTTATTATATTACTAGTAAACCATTTCTAACAAAGAAAAGAACCACCAAGAGGTTTAGAAAATATAGAATGTGTTTTATAAACAGGAAATCTAGAGTATATATAATACATTTTCAGGTGTATTATATGTTATCTACATACTCCTAACTTTGTACAAAATGTAAGTTTAACGAGCTAATTAAGAAAATTGTAGTTTGTAATGTACCTGAGTGATATTTCATGTTCCTCAAACTCTCTAGTGGTCTTTCTTTCGTTTTAGTATTTTACTTTAATTCAATATAAGGATATTTATTGGTTTTTAACTATTAAATAGGGAATACTAGGAAATCTAGTGAATAGAATATATTATATTTTATTATTACTAATTTTTTATGAACTTAGAAAATAAGTATTTCTTACGTGAATTAAAAACGTAAGGATATTTTATGTCCTCCAAAAATTCTAGGGCCCTTTCTTCTGTTTGATTTTTAATGTCAATAAATAGTATGTAGTGGGGTACTTGGAGGACATTCCATGCCCCATAAACTCCCTGGTGTTCGTGTTAATAATCTTGATAATGTTCTATATGTCAATCCACTAAGAATTTATATTTTAAAAACATTGGTTAGTAAAATTGGAATGTCTTTCAAGTATTCGATCATATATTTTCTTCTTATTAACGAGTTGCTCTTAAAAATTATATTTTTTTTTGTTGCCAATAATTAGTACGTTGATAACAATTTATCTAAAAGACATTACATGTTTTTAGACCTCTTGGAGGTTTTTATTTTATTGTTTTATTATTAGTATAGAAGTTATCTAAATAATAGAAAATTTGTAAGACATTATATAAATCTCAAACTTCTTAGTGTTTCTTATTTAACAACTAAAAATTATATACCTGGTGAAATGGAGTAAAAATAAAATGAAAAAAGGACACCAAGAGGTTTGGGGAACACGGAATGTCTTCCAGGTATAATGTTATCTACGTTTTTCCAATTGTATTTGAATGTCTTGGTAACACTTTTACTTTTTCTAAGTTTAAATAACTAATTAGAAGAGTTTAGTTTACCTGGAGTACCTGAAAGACGTTTCGTGTCTTCCAGACCTTTCTTACTATATTATTAGTATACCATTTCTAACAAATAATATGACCACCAAGAAGTTTGGAGGATATAGAATGTCCTTTAGGTGCTCTGAAAACTACTCTCTATATATTAATAGTTTAAATTTGTAAAAGTTAAGTTATTAGGATATTTTAATTCAATTACAAGTTTATAAAACTAATAAGTAGAGTTTACAGAGAACCTGGAGGACATTCCCCTAAATGTTTTGTTGGTTTTTCTTTCACCTTGTTTTTTATTCTATTCCAACAGAAGAATGTTTACTAATTTTCATTTATTATAGCATAAAATAAGGACTATCAGGAGGTTTGGAAGATATTTCATGTCCTCTTGGTCCTTTGAAAAATATGATTCATTTATTAGTTACTTAAATTTGAAAAAAAAATAAGGTATTTCGCTATGTTTAAAAATATATAAATAACAGTATATTTGACATTTTATGTTCATTAGATATATTTTACTATTAATTTTTTTATGAAATTAGAAAATACGTATTTTCTTTATAAATTAAAAGAACGTAGAGGACATTTTGTGTTGTTTAAACAATCTGGTAGTCTAGTAGAAGACTACTTTTCTTACTAGTTTGTTAAACTAGTACTTTCTAGTATTCTCTACTTTTTTAAGTTTTTCTAGACCTCTTGACATTTTTTTTAAATGTCTAAAATCAGTATTGATATATATTAATTTTTTAAATTTTATTATAATATATTAATTTATATTGATTTTTAATAATAATATAGTCTAGATAATATTTTATGTCTATGTCTAAACAATTTGACAATTCTAAACTACGCTCTACTTTTTCTTATGTTCCTCCTTTGGTAGTATTTTTTACATTGTTTTTGTTCTATTTCAATAAAGAATTGTTACTGTTATCTTTTATCATTCATTGCTAAAAATTAGTAAACATTCTTATAATAAAATAAAGTAAAAAATATTATGAAAGAAAGAACTTTAAAGAGAGTACATGGATTGTCCTCCAGGTAGTTAATCATATATTTTCTACTTATTAATGAGTTCTTTTTAAAAATATCACGATTTTTTTTGTTGTCTCAAACAAAGAAAGGGACCACTAAGAAGTTTTGAGGACATAGAATGTCCTTCAGGTACTCTGTTTAAACTCGAAAAAGTAAAGTTATTAGGATATTTTAATTCAATTAGAATTTTATGAAACTAATAAGTAGAATTTACAGAGAACCTGGAAAATCTCCTGATGATCTTTCTTTCATTTTATTTTTTTTATTACAACAAAAAAACGTTTACTAATTTTCATCTATTACACAGATAGTTCCCTTTTTATTAAAGATAGTATACTAGTAATAGAACAACAAACGACATAAAATAAAGGTCTTCTAGTGGTTTAGGAGAATAGGTTTGGACACAATTAGGAGTACGTAAACAACAGTGCACCTGGAGGATATTCCATGTCTCCCAAACCCCCTGATGCTCTTCTTTTACGTTGTTAATCATCAGTAAACATCCCTGTATTTAAATAGAATAAAACACAACATAAAAAAGAACACCAAGGAGTCTAGGGGACATGGAATGTCCTCCAGGTGCTCGGGAAACTAAACTCTTTTTGTCAGTTAATTAAATTTGAAGAAATGAAGAGTATTATCGTGATATTTCGACACAATTAGAAGTACGTAGTAAGCAGCGCACCTGGAGGACATTCCATGTCCCACTGACCTACCTAGTGGTCCTTCTTTTACCTTGTTTTTTACTGGAATTGAGCATAGAAATGTTCAATGATTTTTAACAATAAAAAAAAACCACTACTCCATCTTTTTTTCCAATTAACAGGATACACTTAAACGTATTATGATTTTTAATATCAATAAATAGTATGTAAATAGTAAAGTACTTGTAGGATATTCATTCAAATCCTTATTGGTCCTTTTTTATTAATAAAAATTAATAAACATATTTTTATTACACCTTTTACCTTTACTTATTAGTTATCAAAATAAAAAAGTGTAGTTTACAGAGTATCTTGAGGACATCCTATGTCTTTTAGATCCATTGATGATCTTTCTTTAATCTTATTTCAACAAAGAAATGGTTTTCAACTTTTCATGTTTTCTAGACTTCATGGAGGTTTTTACTTTATGTTGTTTCTTACTTTATTTCAACATAAAAATGTTTACTGATTTTAACTATTACTTATTGTAAAAAATTAGTAAATATTTCTGAAATGAACATAGCAGAAGAAAGAACTTCAAAGAGAGCTAATAATTAAAACGTAGATATCAATGTATCTGAAGAACATAGACATAGAATTAGCAAACATTCCTTTATTGAAATGAATTAAAAAACAAAATGAAAGAAATATCACAAGGTGACTTGGGGGACATGGATTGTGTTTCAGGTATATTGTTATCAACGTACTTCTAACTGTATTAAAATATCTTGGTAACACTCTTAATTTTTCTCTGAGTGTAGTTTGTAGAGTATCTGGAGGACATTCAATGTTTATTTATGTACTAATTATCGATAATAAAAAGTCATATTATTGAGATTCTTATTTCTTTTTATATAGTTTTAAAACTATTTCATCATTAGATTGTTATTAGAAAATTAATTAGCACTTTTACACTGTCTTACAATTCAAAACTTTGTAAAAAAAGAGCACTAGGACGTTTGAGATCCCTAGAATGTCCTCCAGGTATACTGCTTTCTACGTATTTATTTTTAACAACAAAAAGATCACACATATCATGATTTTTAATATTAATAATAAATACGCAGATAGCAGTACACCTGGAGGACATTCCATGTTGAAAATCATTAAACATTCCTATGTTGCATTCGAGTAATAAACAAGGTTAAAAGATGACCACCAGGGGGTCTGAGGAACATGGAATGTCCTTCAGATACTCTGCAAATTACACTCTACTTATTAGTTGTATAAACTTGGAAACATTAATAGTGTTTTCATGATAGTTTCTACTTCTCCAGGTATACTGTTATCTACGTAGTTTATTAAACAGAGTACATCAAAGAATCTGAGAGACATGAAATGCCATGAAGCATTTCACTATTTACATTCTTTTCAATGATTAATAAAGTAATTATCAAGATTTTTATGGTCTTTTTATGGGTGCTTTAAAGTTTATGTTAATATTTGCTTGTTATCAAGATGAGTTGTCACATCATAATAACACTCCTATTTGATAACAATAATAGTTCAAAATTTACTAACACTACACTTACATCATTGAGTTGTTCTTCCAAAG
>JAUIMW010002377.1:0-10811 GCA_033557785.1 Enochrus cinctus | reverse complement strand
GGCCCCCCCCCCCCCCCCCCCCGGTATTCCGACTTTTATTTTTGAAAGAGAAACTTGTGAAGAATGTAAATTTAATATTTTGTATTGAAAGCGGAGCCATGGGGGGTCTGGGTGGCGAAGCCCCCCAGGTATTCCGAGTTTTATTTTTAAGAGAAATAATAATGTTATGCAACAACCAAAAAGCACAAAAACAATGAATCAAGTTAAAATTTTAATTTAAATAAAATTCGTATAAATTTCCAGGATTTTTCCACATGGAGTTCGTTAAAAAATAGCTTTGTGACAAATGAGTCAAAATAAACGAGAATGTAATATTTACACATCAACTATTTGTGCCATGAATATTCAGCTGCATCATTTTATTTACATCGAATATTTAACGTCCTAACGAACCAAACAAAAATGTTTCCATTCCATATGCACCTCACGTACACCAGCCAGAAAATAAAAATATTTTTTCATCCCCCAAATAAACAAATATACTCACCTAACGAACAGGTAAAACCTTATTTTGCTGGAGGTTTGGAAAACAGTATCAACACCACACAGCCAGAGAGGTAAAGAAAATGTTCACAAAAGTCTAAGAGTCAAGATAGATCAGGATAGGTAAACAATCCCCGAGTACCGTGGTCGTCGTCGAAGTATAACCAAACCGATTACCTCCGTTAACGTTAGAGGAGAGAGTATGGATCGACGTCGTGCCCGAATAAAGCGTCGGGAGATACTGGAAAGCTGAAATACGTCGCTGGACCGTAACGACTGGAGAGAGAGCCGGAGCCGAAGGTGGGCGTGCGCCTTTCTCTACTTGCTGCTGAACTGATCCAGACCGACTAACACACTCACACTACACTCCTCTCCGCGTACTTTTCGTTGCTCCACAAAGAAGAGAAACGCATGGAAATACTCTCCTCCACTTCTCCCTTTTTATTCCATCAACATGAGCTTTCCCATGCTCTGTTACCCAACTTTCATATCAACTGCTTGGTGTCCTTTCAAACTGTTTCTTGTTGTCTTGGCTTTAATTACCCGGTGGTGGAAATCACCTCACATGCATATATAGATTCCAGTAAGAGGATTTGCAAATGGATGGAGACTATTAATAAAGGGTGCAATGGTGAATTAGACAAAAGCCAATTTTCGTTCGTACAATTAAATTCTAAAACTTTAATCCTAAGTGCAGTCGACGGTGCCCTAATGTTTCTCTCTAGTTTACGTGGAGGTGAATCTATTCGCGGGTTGGTGGTGGTTCATCGGATCCGTATGGGTGAATATTTTAGCAGGTAATATACATTCACACGTGCACTCGAGAGAGAGAGGGATGAAGGGTTAGAGGACGCTATTAACAAACATAATAAGCCTCTTACTTCCATTAATGCGAAAATAATATCGTTAGAAAATAATATTTTAAAGGATTTGCTCTAAAAGGGGAGAGTTTTGGATTCGTGTTCTGCTATTGATGATGATGTTGAACTTTTAGTGGATTTTCGGGGAAATGGAATTTATTTCGATTAAGCTCATTTGCAAATTTTGAATTTTGTAATCTATTTCGGTGCATTGCGTTACCTATTTACGTTTTCATTTTATTTTACGTCCATTTTCAACCCCATTGTTTTAATTATTCAGTTTATTTTCGTGTCCTCTCATTGATTTTAAAATTTATATATATATAAATTTATTAGTTTGCAGTATACACAATCTTCAAGCTATTTAATATTCACTGGAAACATTTTTTCTTAAACAAATCACCTATTAAGTATTTTTTATTAACGCATCCACCATTTCTGCAGGTATAGGGAAATCCAATGTAATTTTGACACCCTAAATCATATGAATGTTTTCATCATTTTTGCATATTAATTTGGACTTTAAATGTATTTGAAATATATTCCACAAATCCTGATGTCTTTTAAGGTTGTTTCTATTTTTTCCAATATATTTAATTATTTTTTATAAATAAAAAAAGATTTATCGTGAAAAATGTAAAAAAGTTAAAAATATTTTTAAGGATGTCAAAATTACATAGTACTTTCCTATATTTGCACAAATGGTGGAGGAGCTAATTTTCTTCTAGTAAAATAGAAAGTTCGTAATAAACATAATACTTGGAGGTCATTCCATGTTTTCCAGACCCTCTGATGATTCCTGTTTACGTTGTTATAAAACTATTTATAGTTTTATCTTATTGTATATTTAATAAAAGGAACACTATGTAATATGTTAACTACAAAATGTCTAAAGTTTTAGAGGAAGAGCCTTCACAAGTACTGTTCCATTAAAAATACCAAAAATATTCTTTCTTTAAAAAAAAACATTTTACAAAAGCTATAATAATTAATGAACATCAGGTAGAAAAACGGAAATAATATAAGACCCTCTGGTGCTCATTTTTTATGTTATTTCTACTCTATTTTAATATAGTAATGTTAACTGGTTTATTAACAATAAAAAAGGATCACCAGACCCTCTGGTTGGTTCTTTTAATGTATTTTTAAATATGTTAAAAATTCTTGACAACACACTTTGTTTCTCTACCTTTAATCACAAACAAGTATATTTTATCCTAATGAATTTTTATTTCCCAAACACTCATTTTTAAAGAATATTATAACAAAAAAAATCCAACAAATAACTCCATATTAAGGTAGTTCCCCACTAATAACTTATTAGAGACTCTTCCTTTGCATCTTATTCCAAAAATAAGACAAAGACAACAATTCTGCAGTTTCTGTGTTTATAATAATAATAGCTACTGTAGTAAATTCTAGTTTAAAATGTTTTCTAAAACAATAACTGGGATTACCAAAGCAGTTCCATATAATATATCATTCAATAATCATTTCAATTTCGCTTTAATTAGAAAAATTATTAAATTTATATTTAATTTATGTGCTGTTACTCATTGTGATAAACATTTTATTAATTTTGAAATGCATTTATAGGTGATTTGTATATAAATATTCAGTTATTATAAAAAAACTTTAATTTTCAATTTCTTTTGTTTGTTAACGCACATATTCATAGATCTATTTATTATATTTAAATAAACTTACACCTTACTAAATATACCACAAATGTATTTACAAGTATTACAAGTATGACAGAATTATTTTTAATGGATGTCGAAATTACATAGGATTTTCCTATGCTTGCATAAATGGTGGATGCATAAACATCAATACTTAATAATTGGTAAGACTTATGAAGTAGTTATTTATACAATTAAAAAAAAGAAGAAATTTTCAGGTACTTCACAAAATCATTGAGAGATTGTTAAATACTCTGTAATTAACGTATTTTTTATTAGTTGATTATACTTTGATAAACGAAAAATATTTTCAAGAATTTCAGTTATTAATTAAACATTGAATTTTATCAAAATTTTTAATTTCAATTAGGAAATTGCAAAGTATCTGGAGGATATTACATATCTCTAGGATTCCTGGTGTACTTTTATATTGTTTTTATTTTCTTTTAATTAAGAGTCTAACCAGAGTCTCTTGGGCATCGAGGTTCTTCTTATTTGTTTGTAGGATAATCAACAAAAAATATTTGTTCAAGTATAGGTAAATCCAATGTAATTTTTACACCATTTTAATATTAAAATTTCTAGTCTAAAATTGCTGCTGTAAGAATTGTCTTTTTTGTACAAGTTTTTTTGAAACCAGAAAAAATCAAATATTGTTTTCAGTTTTTACATCTTCATTTTCTAATTACTCTTATGGTTCAAGAAGTGGAGCATTAATGTAAACACTTAGAAATACCAATGTCTCATCTTTTATTACAAAATCACAGACACATCACTAACAATCAACATGTCAAGTCAAACTATCTCATTACAAGGATCAATAAGCAGAAAGACTTAGGTTGATGGCCTTTTGAAACTCATGTTTTAGTAAAGATGTTTTTTTTATTCATAAGTATTACTAATTACTATCCATTGTTATTTTCGCACCCACCATTTGTGCAAGCATAGGAAAATCCAATGTAATTTTGACACCCTCAATTATTAATCAAACATGTTTGATATCAAGATTTTTGCATATTAATTTGGAAACTAAAATTATTTGAATTATATTCTATATTTCCACAATCCCTGGTGTCTTTTTAGGTTGTTTTTATTTTCTTCTAATATAGAGATATTCAATATTTTTTACACATAAAATTATGAAGAACGTAAAAAAGTAAAAGGTATTTTTTAACGATGTCAAAATTACATTGGATTTCCCTCTACTTGCACAAATGGTGGAGGGGCTCATACAAATATTTATATAATTGGTAATTTCTTAAATGAAAATTGTTTCCAGAAGAGTTAATCAATATTTTTCAAGAGTGTTTAATAATCTAAATTATTGCACTACTTTGTCAAAAAAGAGGTGTTTAAAGATATTTAATTATCAATTAAAAATGTCTCAAAAAATTCCTGATACGCAGGAATATACGCAGATAGTGTAGTACTTAGATGACTGTATTAAATTGCATATAATTTTATATTAGCACTGATTTGAAGACAACACAAAAGAGGGTCCACCACTACCTGATATTTATTAATTATAACCTTGAGAAAAATGCATCTTCCAAAAACAAAACATTATTATTGATTTTAATGAAACAATATTTTTAGAGCCTCTTCTTCTGTAAGCATAGAAAATATACTACTTGGGGGGTATTCTATGTCTCCCAGGCTCTTGTATTTTGAAGACGTCACTCACAATTTTGAAATCATAGAAAAACATGGAATAATCACAAATAAAACTCCCATCTAGATCACAAATTTATTTGCAAACAACAATACATTAATCAATGATTTCAGCATTTGCAAGAATATATATTCATGATCCTCCTTAAGTATTGTTTTCAAATCTACAATGTGAAATTATTTATAAACAACATAAAAAAATAATTAGTAGGTTCTCTGTTTCATGTATTCCTAGAAGAAGTGGAATAGAGTGGAATTGAAAATTATGGGTATCAAAATTACATACTGCACGTCAGGAATTAATTAATTCAACACAAACTATCCCATTAAGAGAATCAATAAACAAAAACATCGGTCGATAGCCTTTTAAAATTTGTTTCAATAAAAATATTTGTATTGTAAATTATTAAATATTGTTATGAACGCCTCCACCATTTGTGCAAGCATAAGAAAATACAATGTTATTTTGACACATTTTGCTAAGAACATATGAAACATAAATCTCATGATTTTTCCTTTCAAATCATTGTTCTCCAAGTACTATGTTTACTACGATCTTCCTTAATGTATAGAAGAAAAACTACTATTTCTGTATCATTTAAATCAAAATTCGTAGTTATCATAATACCTGGAGAACAAGTACCAATAGATTTATATATACTTTATAAGCAACAATACACTTACAGGTTGATGTTATGTCAAATTGTCCCATTAAGAAAAGGTAGGAAGACCTCGATAACCTTTTTATTTATAAGTATCACTAATATTGCTGCATATGCCTCCACCATTTTTGCAAGTATAGGACAATCCTATGTAATTTTGGCACCAAATGCTAAGAAGAAACCTGGTGATTTTTCTTTTTTGTTATTTATAAATAACTTTACATAACATATAATTTATGCAAATAGAGTATTACTTAAAGGACTGTCTTAAATTTGATATAGTTTTATAGTAGTAAAGATTTAAAGACAACACAAAAGAGGGACTACTAAAAGGTCTTGAAAGTTAAAGAATGTTCTCCAGTTACTCCACTAGTAATTTATTTTTAGTTAATTTTTATTTTTTATTAGTACATATGTAAAATGTATTTGAAGAAAATAATAAATTTGTTAATACTAAGGGAGCGATTATTTATAGTTCGTATTTCACTATCTACATATTGATTTTCATTAATTATTTTTACATGTGTTGTTTCTTCATAAAATAATAAACATAATAAATTCATTGATTTTAATGGAGTTAAAATTGGAGAATACTATAAAAATATAAAAAATTGTTTATATCTAAATTAGAGGTAAATAAAGTCAAAATGTAAATTTTTTTTAAATACTCCATTAAAATCAATAAAAATTATGTACATATCATTGGATATAAGAATAAAAAACGAGTACAGGAAAAATATTTAAATAATGTATTAGGCAAATATGTTAAATAAGTATATAAATGTACTCCGTAATTGATTGATTATACTTTAAAAAATGAAAAATACTTTCAAGATTTTTAATTATTAATTAAACATTGAATATTATCAAGATGTTTGAAGACATATACACTTAACACAAATGATTATAATTTACAAAAAGAGCCTATTACAATTATTGTTCCATTAAAATATATAAAAATTTTATTTATTCTTTGGAAGACACATTCATTTTATACAAGCGTTCTTTTCATATTGTTAATAAACCAGTAAATTTTCCCATATTAAAATAAAGTAGAAATAACATAAAACATGGACCATTTTAAAGGATTTGCTTGCTCCCTTTTTAAATTCATGTTCTGATATTGATGATGGTATTAACCTTTAACTGGATTTTCGGTGAAATGGAATTTACTTTGATTAAGCTCATTTGCAGATTTCGAATTTTATAATCTATTTCGGTGCATTGCATTACCTATTTACGTTTTTATTTTATTTTACGTCCATTTTCATCCCCATTATTTTAATTAATCATTTTATTTTCATATCCTCTTTGTTATTTCACAACACACATTACTTTGAAGCTATTTAATGTTCTCTGGAAACATTTTTTCTTAGAGAAATTACCTATTAAGTATTATAATTTACAGCACTTTGATTTTAAAATTTATAATCTATTAGAATTGTCTTTTTTGTACAAGTAATGACTATGTATGCTTTTTTGAAACCAGAAAAAATCAGATTTTCAGCTTTTGCAGCTTTATTTAATAATGAACAATCAAAATTCATAATTTTTCTTTTGTGTTGTTTTCAAATCTATAATGTAAAATTACTTATAAACATCAATTATTTATCATATATTTTAGCATATGAAAATTATTAAGATTTTTGTATATTAATTACTGTCTCTGAAAGTTGTTTTTATTTTCTTCTCATACTGAAATATTCAATATTCTTTTTACAAATAAAAAAAGAATCATGAATGTAGAAAAGTAAAAGATATTTTTGAAGGACATCAAAATTGCATTGTACTTCCCTATACTTGCAAAAATGGTGGATCTTATTCAAATATTTTATTAGCAATTTCTTAAATGAAAATTGTTTCTAAAAGAACTAATCAATATTTTATATTAATTTACATAATGTTTGGAGGACATTCAATGTTTTCCAGTCCCCCTGATGATTCTTGTTTGCGTTGTTTTAAACTATTTATAGTTTTATCTTGGTATATATTTAATAAAGTTATGGAAGACATAGAATGTCCTCCAGGGACATTGCAAGCTATGCTCTACTTATTGAATGGTTAAAAATAAAGAAACGAAGACTATTTTCAAGAATTTCCAAGACATTTAGAAATACATTAAAAGCACAATTAGTAGTAAGCAGATAACATTGCTCCTGGTTAACACTCTATATCTCCCAGACCCCCTGGTGGTCCTTTTTGTATTGTTCATATACCAGTTAACATTTCTTCATTAAAATAAATTAGAAATAACGTAAAAAAGGACAACCTCTTGAAAGACAGGTAACGCATCCACCATTTATGAAAGTATACGAAAATATTATGAAATTTTGACACCACCTTAATTTTAAAATTTCTATTGCAAAATTATACAAATTTATTGAATTATTTAGAAATACTTAAAAAATAAAATATCAGAGTCTATTTTTCTTTATCTAATATGAAAATAGAGATTCAAACACAATACAGATTTTTCTTCGACAAATTGCCAATTAAGTATTTATATGAAAAAATAAATATTCCTTAAGTAGACAGTACTGTACTGTAACACTAAATAATAAAAAAAATTAAACGATTGAAAAAATAATGTGACGTCAAAAAATCAGGAAATTTGATTTTTACATCTCCTTAAAAAAGGAGCAGCAACTAACATTTAAGGTTTTCTCGTGCATTCCTGTCTTTTTGAAATTTACGAGAAGGTAGTAATCATGAGATATACATGGATAACTAATTCAATCATACATTTGATAATAATGTACTCTTGGTTTCGATGTGATCAATTTTTTAATTTTATTATAGTATCCCTCAAAATAGCATTTATTTTGTTTATTAATTTTTAAAAAACATTAATTCAAAATACGTTATAATTATTTATAAAAATTATTTAGGGAGAACATTTCATGCTTCGCTTCCTACAAACTTTCTATTCTATAAAAAAGATACTTGCTCTTTAAAAATTGATAAATTTATTATTTAAGGACTGTTAATAAATATCAAATAAAAATACATGGACAGCGGAGTTTCTGGAGGACATTCCATGTCCTCAGGACTCCATAGTAGTATCTCTTTTGTATTATTTTTATATCTGTATTAATATAATATTATATCCAATTTAAAATTCCATTAAAATCAATAAATATATATTTTTTTTCCATGTATCTCGGACCTCTAGTATTCCCTTTTTTGGACTGTTTTCACATGGAATGTTCTCCAGGTGCACTGCTGTCTACATTCTTCTAATAAATGTTTTAGAAATCTAGATAATTCTTTATTTCCTCATGTTTTATCAACTAAAATTAACAACGTGTGATGTTGAGTACCTAGAGGACATTCCACGTCCCCCAGACCCCCTTGTGTTTCTTTTTTTATTGTCAAAAGACTGTTAACACCCGTTTATTGTGAAAGAATATTTAAAAATCTTGATAATTTATTTATGTTACCAATTAAAAGAAAAAACATAGAATGTCAAACACCTGGAGAACATTCTATGTCTCCCAGACACCCTGGTGTCCTTCTTTTGTTGTATTTTTTATTCTTTTACAATAAAGAGTTGTTCATAGTCTTCTAACAACAAAAGA
The DNA here is from genome assembly GCA_033557785.1 of Enochrus cinctus. Taxonomy (NCBI): domain Eukaryota; kingdom Metazoa; phylum Arthropoda; class Insecta; order Coleoptera; family Hydrophilidae; genus Enochrus; species Enochrus cinctus. Next base: position 1,875 of record JAUIMW010002377.1, on the reverse strand, counting down.
AGGATCACTAGGGAGTCTGAGGGACATGGAATGTCCACTAAGTATTCAACATCCTACGTTCTTCTTTTTAATTGGTAAAATATAAAGAATTATCAAGATTTTTAAAACATTTGTTGAAAGTACGTAGACAGCAGTGCATCTGGAGGACATTCCATGTCTTCCAGACCCCCTGGTACTCCTTCTTCCACGTCGTTTTTATTCTTTTACAATAAAAAGATGTTCGTAGTCTTTTAACAATAAAAGAAGAAGCTGTCTGGGAGACATGGAATATCCTCCAAGTAAACGACATCCTACGATCTTTCTTTTAATTGGTAAAACATAAATAAATAAAGAATTATTAAGAATTTTAAAACATTTATTATTATCACGATTTTTAAATGCAAGTTAGAATAACATAGACGACGTTGCGTCTGGAGGACATTCCAGGTCTCCCAGATCCCCTGGTGCCCTTCTTTTATATTGTTTTTAATTTTTTTTAATTTAGGGATGTTCATTGATTCTCAACAGTAAAAAAAGAGACACCAGAGGGTCTGGAAATGTCCTCCAGGTGCTATGTTTAATATATTATTCTAATTAACTGAATTAAATTAGACAAATGAAGATTATAATCACCTGAAGGACATCCCATGTCACCCAGATTTATAATAAAAAGTGTTTACTAATTTCTAACAATACAAGAAGGAGCACTACGGGGTCTGGGAGACATGGAATGTCCTCCAGGTATTTGACATCCTACGTTCTTTCTTTTAATTTGTAAAACATAAATAAATAAAGAATTATCAAAATTTTTAAAACATTTATTGAAAGTACGTAGACAGTAGTGCACCTGGAAGACATTCCATGTCTTCCAGATCCCCTGATGCTCCTTCTTTCACGTCGTTTTTATTCTTTTACAATAAAGAGATGTTCACAGTCTTTTAACAATAAAAGACATAGAATGTCCTTCAAGTATTTCGAATCAAAGACATAAAGAAAGATTTATCGAGACTTTTAAGACGTTAATTGGAAGTTTGAGATTTTTAGAACGTAGGCAGCAGTGCACCTGGAGGACATTCCATGTCAATAAAGACAGTCTTTTAACAAGAAAAGAAGAAGTACCTTTTAATATAAAATATAAATAAATTAAGAATTATCGAGATTTTTAAAACATTATCCTGGAGGATATTCCATATTCTCTAGACCTTCTGGTTTCCTTCTTTTTTATTCTTTTGCAATAATCATCAAGTGGTTTGAGGGTTATGGAATGTCCTTCAGTTACTGAACATTCTATGATGCTTTCTTTTTAATGATAAGATATAAGAGTTGTCTAGATTAATTGTTAGTTAATTTGGAATATTAGAGATTTTTAAAATATAAATTATAATTTCTTATATGGCAATTTAATGGAAGATATTCAATGTTCTCGTTGGATTTAAGTAAAGAAAAGGATTTTCTGTTTATTATTAGAAATTTAAATAATATCTCCAAGTTATATAATTTACACAAAAACGTTTCCTAGCTAACTATGCTTCCAGAAGAATAGTCACAAAAGAGAATAGTAAGGAGTTTGGGAGACATAGAATGTATGACATGAAGGTGCTGATAGACTTTGCAAAAGAAAGGAACCTAATTATTAGCAGCACGTATTTCCAGAGAAAGGATATACATAAGGGCACATGGAGGTCACCAGATGGGAGAACAATAAACCAAATTTACCACATCCTAATTGAAAAACCAGAGAGCAGTGTAATCAAGAACATCAGAACATATAGAGGTCCAGATGGAGATACAAACCACTTCATAGTTGGAACAAGAATAAAGGAAATAATCCCCAATGTAAGAAACGAGATTGGGAGGAGAAGAAGAGAGGAAAGAATGGTGAGACTACACAACGAA
>JAUIMW010002376.1:0-10813 GCA_033557785.1 Enochrus cinctus | reverse complement strand
TTTCTGTGAGTAGTTACCAACGCATGCGCAAATACATCCCTCAAGTTTTGTTGACATGTGCTGCCATCTTCATGTTGAGGTCGGAAACTTTTCAGACAACCCTCGTACACTAGTGTATGGGACATAAACACTCTATCTTTGACAACTCAACTTCCAACAAACATAATTCTTTAAACTCAGTTAGTCTTTGATGTGTGGGTTCTCAACCTTGTCCTCAAATGTGAACTTCACATCACTAGAATATTTATAAGCTTTGCACTAAGCCATGTGATAGTCTCGATAACCTGTCTTGACTAAGGAAGATACTCATCAGTTGTCAATAATTCTGTTGCCCTAAGATTCTGCTTTGAATTTTCAATGAACCTGGTCACCTTAATAAGACATGAAGTTTCTTATGCACCTTACATTTAAAAAGTTCATCAAGTCTGAGATCTGCGGGTGTAACAAATCTTATTCTTAACCTGTCTAGATTGCACCCTTGGTACATAACAAATTAGTGGATGAAAAACAAAAACATTTTTTCTTTATCTAAAAACACATTTCACGTATAGTTATGGACAACAAATCTTTAAAATTTATATAAGTTTTTAATATATTTATCTATTTATTTAAGCTACTATCCAACATATTACAAGAATTCCATAACAAGGTAGGATAAAATAAGCACATAAATTAATTTACATCTAATAAAAAATAAGTACACCACAAGTTCAGTAGCACTTAAACTTCCATAACATTGTGTTCATTAAATTTTATGTCTCGCAGTGAGAAGATCATGATGGTACATTAATATACAATGGCAGTTAAAAAAAAGGGTTTTAATGAAACTTTAGGCGAACGTACTGCGAAGACTAAATCTGATCATTAACCAAAATATAATCTCTAAAAAAATTTGCTTCACTGCTCCTCATAGTCCCTCATAAATATTAAAAAAACTTAATTGCACTTTTCATTATTTTAATTTTCAAGAAGACCTAAACCTAAAATTTAGTGCTAAACAAAACCAAATATAATAATAGAACTAAACTGTAAAAATTGCCATTTTTTTTAAACATTATAAATTTAATTGCAGTATGCCTATGATGCCTCCGCACATGGCGATGATGCAGGCTCCGGGTGGCCCCCCGAAGCCCCTATTTCCAAGTGCAGTACCTACTTCATCCCCTGGCGCTCCAATCGTAGGTGCCGACTTCAAACCCATTACTTCAGGTAAGAAAACTCTTCATTCAACATCTCCTTATGTTACAACGGGAAATAATTTCATAGGTGCAACTATAAGTGCCCCTCCCACAACAAACACACAAGGGGGTAGCAGCAGTAGCAGTAGCTCGGAAGCGTGTAAAGTTGGTACAATAGTGACAACAGGGAACGCAAGTAAGATAATTCATCCTACCGATGATATATCTTTAGAAGAAATTAGAGCTAAACAACCAAAATATGCAAAGACTATACCTACTAAAACGGAAGATACCACGCCAGGCACTAGTACCTCATCCGCAGAGGTAAAGTATAAATAGGAAAATTAAGTTTCATTGGTTAATTGTTTGAGTTTTTTTAGCAATTGGCATCAGCTGTTGCTTCGGCGGCGCAGCAAGTTGCTGCAAAGCAGCAGGAAGCCATGAACCAAGTAGCGATGATGCAGCGGTTTCCGGTACGACCCGCAGGACCTCCTATTAGTATGGCGCCGGTTAGCATGGCGAACATGCCTTTAGTAACGACAATGCGGCCGATGTTACCTGGACCACCCCTCATCGGGGGGCACCTTATGAGGCCGCCACCTTTAGGAATGCCTCCAGGTATGTGAAAGTAAACTCTGTACATTTATAAGTGCAGGCGTATCTTTGAGAACAAGTCGAAATAATCATCAATAATATTTGCGACTGGTGATCATTGATTTTGTATTACAGACTGTAACTGGACTAAAAGAATAGATTTAGATGAAACATTTATATACAATTTTTAGTCATTTTAATATTGTACACGATAGTTTTCAATATTTGTGGGTGTAGATCATGGTGGTAACAAGTATTTAAAATAGAAACTTATTTAGTAGAATGTCACTTATATGTAAAGAGTTGTTAATATTTGTACAGCGATTTGTGTGCAAATTGTTCCAAATCTACGTTAAGTTTCTATTTGTGACTGATTAGTTTTTAATAATTTTTAGCGCGTATACTGTTTTTAAATGCACAAATAAAGGTTTCTCATGTTTCAAAAGAAAGGACTGTGCTTTCATTGTAGCATCTTTTCTGACAAGATGATCTGATTCTTCTACCTCTAAGTTCTTTTGGAACATGATGACTAAGAAAACTATTAACTATAAATGTACTTTAAATACCTATTATGATTAACCAATACATAGTTTTGTATATATCACACTTTTACTTTGTTAAAATTTGTTCTAAATACAATTGAACATTTTCATAAAATTTGGTTTTAATCTTTTGCTAGATTAGAAATTCCTAGAGCATTTTAATTTGTTGGATTTTTTTTAATTTATATTGTTGTATACTTTTGTCTGTTTTATATCTAAATATAAATTTAAATAATGTAGGTACAAAGTACATGAAATTAATAATTATTATTAATGTATAGGTGGAGTCATTTGCAAATTTCTGGTCTGTAATTTGTGATCAACTTTCTTCAAAACTGCTATCTATGGTATCTTCATAGTTTTTTCTGCTTCTACCAGACATTAATTTTGAATGCTTAACACCACTTGAAACCTATTAATCTAAATATCATCGTAACAAGGTTCTTTAAATTCTATTCCTTAGTCTGTTTCAATGTTTCTTACAATTTTAATCTGTATTTTTATCTGGTCTTTGGTTTTTGTTTGTATGTATGTTTATTTCAATCATTGCCATCATTCCTCCATATCACTGGAATGGTCTTTACTATTTGCCCTCCTCTTATTTCTTGTTCCATTTCACTTTTACACCAATAGCTTGACAAAAGTTTGGAGTGTAACACATACATTTTTATGACCTTATAATAAAGAAAGGTGTATCGATGTTGAAGAATGGAAAACTTCTATGTCAAAAAACTCCATTTTCATAGAGACTGAAAAAACTATTTGTAAGTAAACATTATTTTGGTATGTTCATATTTCCCATTTATTTACTAGCAAATATAGTTTTATTTAGTGCTGTTTGCTTAAATATTTTATATAAAAGGTTTTTACTTATATGAAGTCAAAATCCGATTTAACTTTCTATCCTTCATCATCGATATTAAACAATATAACATTTATTTATGTAAATTAATTTGATTAGATGCAGTATAAACCTATAATATTATTATTAGGGGTACCCATAAGTATTCAATCTTTTTATTAATATAAATAATTTATTTGTACTCACATAAACCTATTTGTTCGATATTTTCTTTTATATTATAGTATTTTGTTAATCTAATCTATGAACTTCTTGTTCACAACTAAAAAGATAATAATTATTACTTTTAATGAAAATAGTGGATTATCAAGTTTCTGAAGGCTAATTTTTGGGCTTGCATGCATGCAGTAAGGATTCTTTCTGTTATGTACCCATTATCCGGTGCATGCGCTAAGTTACCACTTTAAACTGCTATTATTGGTGAATAGGAGTTACAACCTTAAAAAAGGCGATGAATTATAGTAGTTACATAATTGGAACAATATACTAAGGAAAATTTGTGAAAATCGTATAGCAGAGCGGTAAAGACCCAAGTAAAGTGTGCGAAATGTAGAGAGTGCAACCACCCATCGTGCGTGGTTAGAATAAAACTTAAAAGTGACTCAAGTGCAACATCTACTAAATGATAAAATTAAAAGCAAATTGAAAAAGAAAAGCACACTGCAAGCAAAGATAAACTTGTCTAATCTAAAAAATGAATTGAACAAGCAACATGACCAAAATTTTGAAGAGGAACTGTTTACCAAATATAAAAGAACAAACGCAGACAAAAAGTGTTTAAGTGTAATAATATCTCAATGAAATTCTTGGGAAAAGATACAGGCAAAAAAAATGATATTTCTATCTGGAACAAGAGACAATGCCACAACGGACATAGTTAAGAACTATATTGCGAAAAAACCTGGCTAAGTGGAATTTCATTCACACATTTCAACTTAGCCAAGCATTTTTTAGATCAGACTAAAACCATAAAATCAAGCAAAAATTCTTAATGTAAATATTCAGTCAATGAGAAATAAAGTAAATCAACTAGATGTGATAATATAAGAAAAAAAAATAGACATGCGTCACAGAACACTGGTTGGCCAACTCGGAAGTAGAGACAAAAAAATGGGATGAGTTATGATGATAAATAGACAGCATTTTATGACTTTAAAATCATACTTCAGAATCAAGCCGATATTATTGAAAATGTATAAACACAGATTAAGTTAAGGAGAGTTTCCTCAGGAATATGAATGATAGGAAAAATAATTCAAACTAACAAAAGTTATTTATTGCTGGAGATTTTAACTAGATATTTTAGAAAAAGTAAAAATAACATTATCTTGTAGTGATGGAATGGCTTGACTTGAATCTTCTCAGAACCCTCTAGAGTAGCTATAACAATAAGAACACTGATTGATAATATATTTCAAATGCGTCCAGAGATACCTACATTTAAATCCTGCATATGGCTGATCATGAAGGGCAATTAGTAACACTACAAGACTGCATTTGAAACAAAAAAAAAATTAAAAAAAAATCATCCCTTTATACAAGTTTTTGGAAACAATCCACGCTTTGACTTTAGTTACTAAGTCATCCAAATCATGTAAATTTTGCTTGTTTGCCAGTTTTGAACTTCATGAAGTTAAACATGAAAACAGGAATTATCCACCATTGTTAACGCAGATCGTCGTCATTCTAAAAATATCAAATGCAACGGCAACAATTGTGGATTGGTTGACATTGAAGTCGTGGGTAAGCATTCATGTTGACGGATATTCATCTTCTTCCACGATCGCTAAAAGGGCCTGGTCGTCCTTGTTCTTCTTCATCTGCAAGATATATCACCTGTTTTTAACCTCTTGCCTTCTTTCAACTTGACTTTTTTCTCGCCGAAAAGTTAATTGAGATTGCAAAATGACTTTGCCCACATCCAACCTTTCTCAAAGCATTCAGCATAATATGGCGAATATGAGTATGATTTACAACATGCATTTTTATTAATTGGAACAAATAGAAAAAATTATTTAAAAAAAATTAGCCCAATATATTAGGAAAATAAAACATCAACTTATAGAGAAAGTTCAAAAATTAAACTCCTAAAGAACATATCCGACAATGCTTTTTTTTTCATTTTCATTTAGAATCCATTTATATATACCGTAATACATTGACTGCAATGGCATTATTTTGGAAGCAATAAACATGCCTATCTTAAAATATCTTTATTAACGGTACTTTGCTACACCAAGAATATAACGTAATAAAGATCAGTCGCCCAATTTTAATTATATATCTACAAAACCCAAGAAAAATGGTACATTCTATCTCATTACATTTTTACTTGTAAAATTGTTCTGTATTGTAATAGTTCGGTGTTTCACACTTTTTGTTTATTTGTAATTATTTCGTTGTAAAATGAGATCGAACAATGTAAAGTTAATTGTAATATAAACCAGACAAATTATACAGCTTTATAAAGTTATAAAATCTGAAAAGTGTATATATTTAGAGTATTTTGAAGCATATGTCACAAGTGACAAAATTTGAGGTTTATATTAACCTGGTAGCCTAGCTGCATTTAGTGGCCCGGTAGTTTTGGCCGCTGATTTACCCAAAAAGTAAAAATAAATGAAACTAGAATTGTACATGAGTCGTGTTAGATTTACTGACTTATGTTGTGTGTTGACGAAATCGAAGACGATCATGCGTGGGGTAGAACCGCCACCATCGTCCGACAGGTACCTAACTACAAATCACACTATGTGTTGGCATGCTGCATACTCTCTGTCACTCGCTTAGTTTTGCCAGTGGTTGGTTTTATTATTATTATATACTGATTATGTTGGTTGATTGCATTTTTAAACCATCTTAATGAGTACTTATACATACACTCATTCATATTCACCTCCTTATTATGCCATCTCATTAATCATTTGGAATCGTTGAACTTTTGAATATTGTCGTTGTTCTTTTAAAGATGTGATACAGCAGACTTATTTTTGGTCTAGTTTATTGTTTGTAAGTAAATTACTTTTTTATACTAATTACTAAAACCAGCTGCAATAGCAGACAATAAATTATATCAAAAATGTATTGTAAATAAAAAGTAAATAAATTAAAAACGATATCACATAATATTGAATCTGTAGGAACCCTTTTAGTAATGATAAAATACACTAAATTGTGTGATTTTGATGTAGATTTTTACTTAGCTGTGTGTTCCATGCTAGGCTTTATGAATTTTTTGAATCTTCTTTATGTATTTTTGTTTTCTGAAGGTGAGTATTTTTATGTTAGTTTTCGTCCCGTACCTACAGAAATCTTTTTTTAATTTTAAATATGCGTATCAAGGACTTGAGACCTTCCAATGGCAATATTCAAAAGTTCACATAGATATTGTAGTATCTAAGTTGTTATAAGTTATAAATTTTATTCTTTTTTTTTTGTCATAGGTATGATTGGAATGCCACCGGGCGTTTTATACGGACCACCGATGTTCCCAACAGGTCCTGTGCTGATGCAGCCGAGGTTTAGATGATCTCAAGTGTACCTCGTCTATCAACCGCAAGTCTAATTTTACAATTATAATTCTTTGTTATTCATTTACATTAATTGTTTTCATACTTGTTCTTAAATATGTCAATAAGCTCTGTATATATTAACGGTATGTAGATTTTAGGGAAAATGTTGCAAGAGTAGCTTTCATTAGATTTTTGGGGCTCAAATGTAAGAAATTTTTTAAAACGTGTCATTGAACGGATTTTAATAGTTTTTTTTAATTGTATAAGGAATAAATATTCAGAAGCTGAAAAAAGTGTCAGATTGTACCATTTTGGCAAAAAAGCCTCATTCATTTAAAAAAAAAATTGTCAGTATGGTACAGGCAGCACATTTGTTTTATTTTTTTTTCGATAACCAAGTGCCATAAACCAGAAATATAAATTAAAAACAAAATTCTTTAAAAATTAATTTATTGAAAAAATGCTATCCCAATTTATAAAATAAAACATATTGTTATTTCCCTTTTTTACCAGAAATAGCTTACCAACAATTTATTCCTTATACAAATTTCGGTAATTACAAAGTAAATCTTATTACGTTACATTATGAGTACAATGTATTTATTTAATTTATTTCTTGACAGGTTGTTTAAAACCCAAAAATTACCTGCCACATTTCATTGGGGTATGTAAAAAATTCATTTTAATTCTTGCAAATACATATACATAATAATTTATCTAAAATATTAACGGCGTAAATTTTAAAAGGTTAGTGCTTTTTAATTTATTTATAGTTTCACTTGATAAGAAAACAACTTGATTTTTTTCAATTAAAATATTTATATAAAATATGTTATTTATATACATCCCACCGAGGATAAGGTTTGTACATACTTTTTTTTTTACTTAATAATTTTTATTTTATACAATGCCTCTTAGTAGATTCGGATATTTTGTGTGGCGATATTCTTGACTTCAGGACTCTAATGCTTTCGAATATCATACTCATTTATTTCCAATTATTGATTACTCACAACTCCTGCTCATTAGCAAACCGCTGATTGCAATCAGACCAGTTTGCTGTTTTGGTCCGCCCTCCCTTTTAATGCTATTATTTGAACGAGTGACCATTTTGACATCAGCTTATTAATATTAAAATATTCACTAAATTTCGACCTGACCATCTAAAGTTCTCTTGCTATTCCAGTTCAAATGAACGCTCTCTCTCCCACTCTCTAAACATCTTCATTTATAATCCTTTCTGTTCTAAGAAGGGCATTTCTTAATATCCACAAAAATTAACATTATCCGTTTCTCTACTTGGCATTGTTTTAAGGTAAGATTTTTTATATATTTTCCATTAAAATTAGATGTGTTTGCTAAATTATTTTGGGTGGTTAAGTTTCAAAAACAACCCTAATTGGTATTCTTATTTTAAAATCAAAATTTGTTTGTATCGATTCTCCAATTTTTCTTGTATAAACGTAAAGCAATAATTTTTGAAAAAAAGTGTTTTGTTGTTTTAAACTTCTATTCAATATCAAATGGATGTTGCATGCTATCGTAAGTTTAAATGATGAAACTCCGCGGACCAAACATCACATAGACATGCATGTAAGCAAATCAATTATAGAATTACTAACTAGCACTTGGTAGTCTACAAATTTAACCCCTTTGGCAATTTAAATAAATAATTACTTAAAACAAAATACTTTTGACAATATTATTGCTAATAAAAAAAATTCATCATTCACGAATTTTACTTACAAACCACATTTCGTAAGGTAGGTTTTAAAAATTATATATACTGACAAAACCTTGTAATATTGAAAATAATAACAAAAATATCTAAATATAATATGCACTTTGATTGTTTGAATGGTTCCCTCTTAGTCCATTTCTGTTTAAAACTGAAGGCTCTCCACTCGTTTCAATTAGTTTTCAATTTATTTTAGTCTTCTCAAAAATTTTGTATTATAAGAAATTTGAGTATGGCAGCCACCTACAAACATCCAAACCCTACTTACAATACGATTTTTTGAAAAGGTGCTGCTAAATAAAAAACTACTTATAAACAAGTGCATAGACCTTCAACCACAAAAGGTACGACTTCATTTTTTTATGTTTAAATTACTCTAAGGTGTAAGGTGTAATTACATTTTTTTCATATATTTAACGCGTTTATTTAACTCTTTACTCCCAAGTTTTATTATTTTCCCAACAATTTTTAAGTTAAATATATGAAAAAATCATTTTCTTTTTGGGACTATGTAGAGGCAGGCGACAGTATGTCACAGCAGTTCCGAGCTGTTGGATTGGTATGCCCCCTGTTTTAGGTGATTTACGATCATCGAGTCGTTTAGTTTGTTTTCCAAATTTTCAAGTAGACTTTTTAATGTGTTCAAATTTTCCGTCCTTACATTGTACTGTTATACTTTCGTAGATAAAACAGATCGTAAATTGACAAGCAAAACAGGTGATCTTTGATGTCACAGCGGCTTTGCAAATGTACACTTAGATAACGCTGTTGGGCGCCAATCCCTTGCCATATGATGTGGCTTGACAGGCGATTGATTGTCACAGTAGAAGGCAACCAATCACAGGGTTTATACCTGTTGGACTCGACGATGTGGCCTCCTTAAAAATGTTTGCTTTAAGTTCTGCCACTGATCGAAAGGTTCCCTGTCTTCATCCGCAATATATGTATATGTTTATGTAGTTTATTAGGAAAATCTGCTGTATTGTACACTTTTCTTTCTTACAAAATAAAAAAAAATTATAAAAGCTATGTGTGTTTTTTATGTTCCATTTCATTATTATTTTTTTATGACTTGCATTATTATAATATGTATAACACGTTGTAATTTAAACAAAATAAAATTTTGCAAACGATAATGTTTTTTGTTTGACCTCATAACCAAAATATTAAAAATGAAAGATTTGTTCTCAATGTTAAATTATTACAGCAAACAAAAGTGAGTTTATTGAGCAATTTTTGCACTCAAAATAATAATGGAAATCTTGAACCATAAACTATTTCTTTCACACACTCTTAAAGGAAAAAACCTGGGGGATTAATGTTTCCCAGGTTCACCAAAACTCTGCAGTAATTGAATTATTTACTTTTTTCACATACTAGATATGACTAGGCAAAAGACACAATTAATGTTAAAAAGGATTTAATAAATAATATTGATCTGAGTTGAAATGTGGAGCGGGATTAGGAAAAAAAAACAGCAGGGGGAGTAATTATAAGATGTGATAATCTTAAGCGGTTATGGTTACAAAAAATATTGAATCAGAGTTGAAAGATAAATATGAATCCTAAAACATTTAACGCGACTACATTTTTTTTTCGTTTTTAATATGTATTTATTTCCTAAGCAAACATATTAAGAACTCTGTACCACCTCATACTCCTAACAAAAGGCGGATATATTCCTACATAGAGATATTTTCATATCAACCCCTCCTCTTATAAACTACAATCTACACCTACAACAGCCAAACTCATTTGCACATGTCATCAAAAGAAAAGTGGAAAAAGAGGAAGGAAGTAAGGAAGAGGAAAGGAAATCACAAGATATTCTTGTCTATTCAGAAGTAATAACTTAACTCGATATTTAAATAGACCAACTCCCACCAAGACCCTTAACTCATCAGGCAGTTCATTCCAATGACGCGCAGCAGCTACAGAGAATGATTTCGCATAAAATTCTATTCGGTGTGCCGGAAGACAAACTTATTATTCTGAGATCTCAAAGGCAAACCGTGTGTACTCAGCCATTCAAAATTCAAAATGGTAAAATTTTCTGCAGTGTATATAAAGGATGAAGACAACCATAAACTTTTCGGGTAACACTCTGAACGTGAGAACCTCACGACAAAGCCTCAACCATTATGACACCCAAATTCTTCACTGACTGACTCAAAGGAACAGCACAACCACTCACCACCACACTGTTTAGAGATATGTTTTTAATTTTAGATAAATTATAATTTGATCCAAATACAATTACTTGTGTCTTTAAAAGGTTCAGCTCTAAAGCATTATATCTTGCCCAATGAAAAATACTTACAAGATCTAAATTCACCTCATTTATTGTGTCATTTATATTCTCAACCGAACTACATCTATAAAATTGG
>JAUIMW010002375.1:0-10814 GCA_033557785.1 Enochrus cinctus | reverse complement strand
TTTATGATTGTCTGTTCTTTTTGAACACAGAGATGTTTATTGATTTTTATCTATAAAAGAAGAACCACCAGGAGTCTGTGGGTACGGAATGTTTACCAGGTACCTTGCTATTTACGAACCTTTTACTGATAATGAAAAGTCATTCACAATCAACACTCATTATAGAAGAGAAAATAATAAAATAAGGAACATCAGGAAATCTGGGGACCATGAAATGATGAATGTTATCATGATTGACCATTGTCGGGGACAAAGTTTAACTTATTAATAAAAAGATCGTAGATAACAACATATCTGGAGGACATTCCACTTACCTTAGACTTCCTGGTGTTGCTTATCTTATTATTTTTTCTTCTATTCTAACATAGGGATGTTTATTGGTTTTTAGCAATGAAGGAAGGGCCACCAGTTACTTTGTCATTTACGTACTTCTTACTGATAATGAATAACCTCTCAATTAATCAATAAAATGAAAGTAGATGACAGTGTACCTAGAGGATATTCCTAAACTCCCTGGTGTTCCTTCTTTTAATATTTTCTGTTCTATTCCAACATAGGGACATTTATTGATTTTCAATAATAAAAGAAGCGCCACCAAGGAACCTTAGAGCACAGAATGTTCTCTAGGTGCCTTGCTATTTATGTACTTCTCACTGACAATTAAAAATCATGATAACACTCATCATAGAACAAAGCTAAGCTAAGCAAAAATACAAATAACGTAGACGACAATGTACTTGGAGGACATTCCGTCTTCTGTATTATTTCAATAGAAGGATGTTTATTAGTTTCTAAAAATAAAAAGAGCCTAAGGCATGATAACTTCCACCATAGGACAAAGTTTGACTGATCAATAAAAATAACTTAGATGCATTCTATGTCACCTAGATTCTGTGATATTCCTTTTTTTATTATTTTTTGATCTATTACAGCTTATGGGGTGGGGACAATGAAAAATCATGGTAACACTCATCATAAGATAAAGTTTAACTACTCTATATAAAGTACGTAGATGGTAGCGTACCTGGAGCATATTCCGTATCTCCCAGACCTACTAGTGCCTCTTCGTTTATTATTTTCTGTTCTTTTCCATCACTGGGACGTATATTGATTTTTAACAATGAAAGAATGACCACCTGGTGCCTTGCAATTTACGTATTTTTAACTCGCAATCAAAAATCATGACAATAATTTTAGGACAAAGCTTAAGTAATCAATAAAAAGATCATAGATGACAATGTACCTGGAGGACATTTCATGTTCCCAGATTCCCTGGTATTTCCTATTTTATTATTTTCTGTTCTATTTTAACATAGGGATGTTAATTGATTTTTAACAGTAAAAGAAGGGCATAGAAAGTGCTTTTCTATTTAAGTAGCACTGACAATGATAAATCATTATAACACTCATCATAGGACAAAGCTTAACTAATAAATAAAAATAACGTAGGTAACAATGCACCTGGAGGACATTTCATGTTCCCCAGACCACCTGGTTTTCCTTAATTTATTATTTTCTGTTCTATTCGAGCACAGGGATGCTTATTTATTTTAAATAATGAAAGAAGGACCACCAGAGGGTCTGGGGGACATGAAATTTCCTTTAGGTACCTTTTTCTACGTACTTTCTGCTGACAATGAAAAATCATTATAATACTCATCAAAAGACAAAGTTTAATTTATTAATAAAAAGAAAGTAGATGACAGTGTACCTGGAGGACATTCCATGTCTAGTTTCTTCTTTTATTATTTTCTGTTCTAATGTTCAATTCTATTTATTTTTTAATAGAAAAGACATCTGAAGCATGATAACACTTATAATAGGATAAAGGACAGCTTAGGGATGCTTATTGATTTAACGTTGCCTTCTCGTAATTCCTAGGATCACCTGGTGTCTTATTTCTTACTGACAATGAAAAATCATGACGGTACTCATTATAGGAGAAAACTTAACTAATCAATAAAAAGAACGAAGATGACAGTGTACCACGAGGACATACCATACCTCCCTGTTTCCCTGGCGTTTCCTCTTATTATTGTCTGTTGTATTTGAACAGAAGTATGTTAATTTAACTGTAAAACAAGGGCATGGAAGGTGCTTTTCTATTTAGGTGACAATGAAAAATCATGATAACTTAGGTAGCAATCTACCTGGAGGGCATTTCATGTCTCCCAGGCCACCTAGTGTTCGTTAATTTTTTATTTTCTAGAACCTCTGTTCTTCCTTCTTTTATTATTTTCTGTTCTACCTATTTTAACGCAAGAATATTTATTGATTTTTTGACAATAAAACGTACTTCTTACTGACGTAATTCTTAATATATGAGAAACCAAATGAATTCAGCCCTGTCGAATGATAAGGTATAAAAAAAATAAATAAAAAGAACGTAGATGACAGTGATGTTAATTGATTTTTAACTGTAAAAAAAGGCCCACCGAAAGTCCGGACAACACAGAATATCCTCCAGGTGCCTTGCCATTTACTTACTTCCTACTGAAAAAAATGCTGATGATACTCATCAAAGGATAAAGTTTAACTAATCAATAAAAAGAACATAAATGACAATGTACCTGGAGGATATTTCATGTCTCTCAGATATTCAACACAGAGATATTGACAATAAAAGACGCCAACATGAAAACACTCATCATTGACAAAGCTTAATTAATCAATAAAAAGAAAGTGGATGACAATGCACGTGGAGGACATTCCATGTCTCGTAGGTTCTCTAGTGTTCCTCATTTTATTGTTTTTGGTTCTATTCCAACACAGGGATCTATGTAATTCCTACTGACGAACATAAATAATGGTAACACTCAACATAAGTTAAAGTTTAACCAATCAATAAAAAGAACGTAGATGACAGTGTACTTAAACGATATTCCATGTCCTCCAGATCCCTACTGCATCTCTGTATTTCTTACTGATAATGAAACATTATGACAACACTCATTATAGGAATATTATAGAATACCTGGACCTAGTTATCCTTCTTTTATTATTTTCTGTTCCGTTCCAACAAATGATTGTTTATTTATTTTTAACAAAAAAAGAAGGGCCACTAGGGAGTCTGGGGGGGGGCATGGAATGTCCTCCAGGTGCATTAATTAAACTAATTTTCTTATAATGGGTCATTATAATAATAATAAAATTAGGAACACCAAAGAATCTAATTAGTTAAGCTTTGTCCTATGATGAGTGTTCTCATGATTTTTCATTGGTACTGAGAAACACGAAAATAGAAAAGCACCTGGAGGACATTTCATGACATTCGGATCCTCAGTTGTTCTTCTTTTATGTTAAAAATGAATAAACATCCCTGCGTTAGAATAGGACAGAAACACAGGGATGCTTATTGGTTTTTAGCAATGAAAGGACAGCCAGTTTCTTACTAACAATGAAAAATCTCTCCTTGGTGCTACTTATTTTATTACAGTCTCTTCTATTCCAACACATGGACGGTTCTATTTAAATTTTTTTTACTGACATATTTTCAACTGTAAAAAAAAAGGATTACCGAAGGTCCAGCGTTATGGAAAGTTCTCCAGGCGCCAACAATGGAAAATCATAATTACAGTCATCATAAGACGAAGCTTTTCAAATCAACAAAAATAATGTAGATGATAATGTACGTGTCTCCTAGACCACCTGGTGTTCCTTCTTTTATGATTGTCTGTTCTTTTTGAACACAAGGAAGTTTATTGATTTTTAACTATAAAAGAAGAACCACCAGGAATCTGTGGGCATGGAATGCTCACCAGGTGCCTTGCTATTTACCTACTTTTTACTGACAATGAAAAGTCATCACTCAACACTCATTATAAAAAAAAATAAAATAAGGAACATCAGAAAATCTAGGGGCCATGGAATGTCTTCCAGGTACTTTGTCATCTACGTTATTTTTATTGATTAGTTAAGCTTTACTCTATGATGAGTGTTATCATGATTTTTAAATGTCTTTGAGAAGTGCACATATAGAAAGATGACAGTGTACCTAGAGGACATTCCTAGACTCCCTGACATTTCATTGACATGAAAAATCATGATAACACTCATTATAGACAAAGTTAAGCTAAGCAAAAAAATACAAGCAATATAGATGGTCTGGGTTGGTGTGCCCCAACTCCCAGGTGTTCCTTATTTTATTATTTTCTGTACCATTTCAACATAGGGATGTTTATTGGTTTTGGTTTATTGGTAACTTTCATCATAGGACAAAGTTTAACTAATCAATAAAAAGATTTTGCAATCTATGTCCCCTAGATTCTCTAATATTCCTTTTTTTATTATTTTCTGATCTATTACAGCTTAGGGGGTGCTTATTGACCGACAATGAAAAATAATGTTAACACTCATCATAGGATAAAGTTTAACTAGTCTATATAAAGTACATAGATGGTAGTGTACCTGGAAGATATTCAGTGTCTCCTAGACCTCATAGCGCCTCTTCATTTATTATTTTCTGTTCTTTTCCATCATTGGCACGTATATTGATTTTAAAAAATGAAAGAATGACCACCTGGTGCGTTGCCATTTACGTATTTTTAAATCATAATCAAAAATAATTACAATAATTTTAGGACAAAGCTTAACTAATCAATAAAAAGATCATAGAGGGCAATGTACCTGGAGGACATTTCATGTCCCCAGATTCTCTAGTTATTTTCTTATTTTATTATTATTTGTTATATTCAAAAACAGGATAGTTTATTGATTTTGATCAAGATAGGCTACCAGGGGGCTAGCACATCATGGAATGTTCTCCAGGTGCCTTTCCTACTGACTTATCAAAAAAAAACATAGGTAACAGTATACTTTGAATACATTCCATGTTCTCTCAATGTTCCAACATAAGAATATTTATTGATTTTTAACAATGAAAGAGGGGCCACCAGGAATATGTGGGCATAGAATGTTCTATAGACTTTCTGGTGTTCTGGTGGTTATTATTTTCTGTTTTATTCCAACACAGTGATATTTATTGATTATTAAAAATAAAAAGAAGGACCACTGAGAGTTACCTACTGCCAATGTAAAATCATCACTAATCAAAAGGCAAAGTTTAACTAATGAGCAAAAAGAACGTAGATGACTTTATACCTAGATTTTATTATTTTCTGTTCTGTTTCTACACAGGAATGTTTCTGTATAGGTATTTCTTACTGACACATTATTAACAGTAAAGAACGACTATTGGAGGTCCGGGAGATATGAAACGTTCTCCAGGTGCATTTTTATATACGGTCTTCTCACTTACAACGAACAATCGTGATTACACTTATCATAGAACAAAGCTAAACAAACCAATAAAAAGAATGTAGATAACAAAGTATACGAAGGACTTTCCGTGTCCCCTAGACTGCCTGGTGTTCTTTCTATTATTATTGTCTGTTATATTTCAACACAAGGATGTTTATTAATTTTAAACAATGAAAGAAGGGTCACTAAGGGGTCTGGGGGACATGAACTTCCTATTGACAATGAAAAATCATTATAATACTCATAAAAGGAGAAAGTTTAATTTATTAATAAAAAGAACATAGATGACAGCATATCTGGAGGACATTCCGTGTCTAGACTTTCTGGTGTTTCTTCTTTTATTATTTTCTGTTCTATTCTAGGGCAAAGTTTAACTAATCAATAGAAAGAACGTAGATCGTAGTATATCCGGAGGGTATTCCATGTCCCCCAGGCTCCCTAGTGCCTCTTCATATATTGTTTTCTGTTCTATTCCAAAACTTCGATGTTTATTGGTTTATTTTAACAATTAAAGAATGCCTTCCAGGTGCCTTGCCAACTACGTACTTTTTACTGACGATGAAAAATCATGATAACACTCATTACAGGACAAAGCCTAGCAAATCGATAGAAAGAATGTAGATGTTTATTATTTCCTGTTCTATTCAAGCATGAAAGAAGGACTACCTGGGGAACATGGAACGTCCTTCAGGTGCCTTCTTCCACGTCTTCCTATTGACTTTGAAAAATCACTCTTTATAGGATGAAGTTAATCAATAAAAAGAATGTAAACAGCAGCATAGACAGACCCTCTGGTGTCTATTCTTTTATTATTTTCTGTTCTATTCTAACACAGTGGCTTTGGGGACATGGAATGTCCTTCAAGTGCCTTCTGATGACAAATCATGATAACACTCATTGTTGGACAAACTAATCAATAAAAAGAATGTAGGTGACGGTGTACCTGGAGCTACCTGTTCTATTTCAACACAGGAATGTATATTGATGTTTAACAATAAAAGAAGTATTCAAGGTGCCTCTCTTACTGACTATGAAAGATCATGATAACATTCATCAAAGAACAACGCTTAACTAATTAATAAAACATTTCATGTTCCTCAGATTAACTGAAAAAGAAGGACTACCGAAGAACGTGGAATGTCCTCCAGATGCTTTGCCATTTATATACTTCCTACCGACAATGACAAATCAAAAGTTTAACTGATCAATAAAAAGAATGTAGACATTCCATAACCCAAAGATCCCCTGGTGTATTTTCTTTTATTATTGTCTGTTCTATTGAAACGTAGGAATGATTATTGTATTTATGAAAAAAGAAGGACAATCGAGGATCTAGAGGAAAGTCTTCCAAGTGTCTTGTCATTTACATACTTCTCACTGACAAATTATAATAATACTCAAAGGACAAAGTCTAACCTATTAATAAAAAGAACGTAGACAATAGCATATCTGGAATACATTTCATGTTCCCTAGACCCCTGGTGTTTCTTCTTCTGTTATTGTCTTTTCTATTCCAACACAATAATATTTATTGATTTTTGACAATGAAAGAGAGGTCTCCAGGAGACTGCGGAATATTCTCCAGGTACCTTGCTACTTATGTACTTATGTATATACAGACATGACAACACTCATTAAAAGTCAAAGATTAATTAGTCAGTAAAAAGAACATAGATAACACCATATGCATGGAAGGCACTCTGGTGCTCATTCTTTTATTATTTTCTATTTTATTCCAACAGTGATGTTTATTAATTTTTAACAATAAAAGAAGGATCACTGAGAGTTGCCATTTATGAACTTCCTACTGACGATCTAATAAAAAGAACGTAGATTTCAGTGTACCTGGAGGGCATTACATGACTAGACTTTCTGGTATTTCTTCTTTTATTATTTTTTGTTCTATTGTTCTATTCTATTTAATTTTTAACAATAAAAGAAACCTGAAGCATGATAACACTTATCATAGGACAAAGTTTATCTAATCAATGAAAAGATCGTAGATGACAATGTACCTGAAGGGCATTCCATGTCCTCTAGATTTTCTGGTGTTCCTTATTGTTATTTCTACATACTTTCTATCTTCAATGAAAAATCATGATAATATTTATCATAGGAGAAAGTTTAACTAATCAATAGAAAGAACGTAGATGGTAGTGTACCTGGAGGATATTCCATGTCCCCTATGCTCCCTAGTGCCCCTCCATATATTATTTTCTGTTCTGTTTCCACATTTGAATGTTTATTGGTTTTTAACAATAAAACAAGGACTACCAGGTGCCTTGCCATCTACATACTTCTTACTGACAATAACAAATCATGATAACACTCATCATATGATAAATCTTAATAAAAAAAGACATTTCGTGACTTAGACTGCCTTCTGTGTTTCTTATTTTCTTTTCTATTCAAGCACAGGGATGTTTATTGATTTTAAACCATGAAAGATGGACTACCTGGTGGACATGAAATTTCAGGTGCCTTCTTCCCCATACTTCCTATTGACATTGAAAAAATACTCTTTATAGGACGAAGTTAATCAATAAAAAGAACGTAGACAACAGCATAGACAGATCTTCTGGTGTTCCTTCCTTTATTATTTTCTGTTCTATTCTAACGCAGGGTCTGGACACATCGAATGTCTTTCAAGTGCCTTGGTTTTTACGTAGTTCCTTCTGACAATGACAAATCATGATAACACTTGCTTAAACTAAATAATAAAAAGAACATAGATGACAGCATATCTGGAGGATATTCCACGTCTCTAGACTTTCTGGCGTTCCTTTTTCTTTATTTTCTGTTCTATTCCAACACATGGATGTTTATTGACTTTTAGCAATAAAAGAAGGGCCACCAGTGGATTTGGGGAGTATGGAATGTCCTCCAGGTGCCTTCCTGTTTGTTTACTTCTTACTGACAATGAAAAATCATGGTAACGCCCATCAATGGACAAAGCTTAACTAATCAATAAATAGAACGTAGATGACAATCTATCTGGAGGATATTCTGGATCTTCTTTTATTATTATTGTCAATTCCATTACAACACAGGGAAGTTTATTGATTTTTAGCAATTAAAGGACAGCCGAGGCTCTGTGGGACATGGAATGTCTTCCAGGTGCCTTGCCATTTACGTACTTCCTGCGGACAATGACAAATCATGATCACACTCATCAACGGGAGAAAGCTTAACTAATTAATAAAAAGAACATAGATTACAATGTGTCTGGAGGACATTCCATGTTCCCTATTATATTTTTTCTAAAACCACGCACATATATGTTAATACACGTTTAATGTGTAATTGTTTTCCGAAACAATGTACATAAATTATTAGAGTGCTTTTATTTTCGAAACAACGTACACAGTTTACTCTAGTGTATTTTTTTCTAAAATAACGCACATATCTACCTTTTTTATTGTAAATAATTAAATTTTTTTTTTGTTAAGTTTACTTGAGTGAACTAACTAAAATAAAATCAGATAATTATAAATAATTTCCGAGTACTTATGAAGCCACTTCTGGATCTAATTTGAGACCACTTAATCACTTTTCAATGGTGTGATTAACACAATAACTTATACATGTGCTGATGACACGATTGTGTTGTCCCCTTGAGATACACATTGATCTAAACGAGATTGTACCGAAAAATCGAAGCATTCAGCATTCAATGAAAGTCTTGCGTAAACCACGTCTCAAGAAAAAAATTTTAGCCGAGTAAGAACATTCGTAAAAAACACTTACCTAATACGAATTTTATTTTGCTCTGTTATCAACTGGCCTAAAACCATACATCATATTAGACCCAATAAAATCTGCGATGCAGGCGACCCAGCTGTACGCAGTCTCGGCCACGACTATTCGTGAGATACACCGACAAATAGGCCCAATTCAAATTTAATAATCGCGATGTACTGCTTCAATTGTTATTAAATTTAGAGGTAGAAAGTGACCGACGAAAATGTACAAAGGTTTAAAGAACCAATAAACAGTTACGTGTGGTGGCGCGATTTTCTTCCTCAGGAATTCGTGATATCGACATGTTGCACGAACTTTTCGGTTTGATAAAATACATTCCACTCTTAATTCTCATCTACACCTTGTTCTTGTGTTACGTCAAGTTAAAAATGCTTCAAACGCACGAGATTTACGGTGGCTTCAAGTTTTGCCTCATCGTCTTCGCCATGTACATAGCACTCTTCATCAGAAGGTCCTCCACCTTCGAAACCATCCTGGATAGTTCGTCTAAAGTCTTCCTCTTTTCCAGGTTCAACAAAATGGTGGATATAGTCACTAATCGTATGTTCGACGCCTTCAACAAACTGGCTCCTCGAGAGTCTCATCAAAATGATTCCTTGGCATCCATACGCAACTTGAAGAGGTTCTCAGCTGACCAAAAACAGAGGAAGGTGATCTCTAGAGAAGCTGAAACTAAGGTAAGGTTTAATCTTCTAAAAAATATAAAATTTATTTATATATTTATTTATTTAAGGCAAGAGATTCCCTGCTTTTCGACATCAAAGAAAATGCTCCTCCAATCGCTCAGGTGCAGAGGAGACCTCTCATGGGGCTAAGCTGCGTAAATTGCACACCTGAAAGTAGGGTAAGATGATTTCTCTTCTTTTTAAATTATTTTAAGTTTGGCCCAATTACTTCTCGTCAATTTAGGTTTTAATCATTACGTAAAAGTTATTAGTAGATGAGAGATAAATTGTATGTAAGCGAGTGAAGTTGTTGATTTGAAGTAAGTCTTTTTTTAAAATTGAACGTACTCGGCTCGATTTTTGCGTAAGTCGGTTTATTTTTGGTTTCAGTCAGTGTGTTATAATGATGTGGCGTGGCTGGCGTGATTCTAAGGTATGTGTATTTCTGTCTTAAAAGTTGCAAAATTCAAGCTTCAACAGATGGTTTTTTATCGAAATTTCTTTCGAACTTTATTGCTTTTTTTCACCATTAACATTCCTGGTTCAGCCTGAGTCTATAATCAAATATCCTCATTGTTTCTCTCCCGCGGATTATTGCATTCCTTTCTGTAATTGAATACTTTGAGAACTTCTTATTACGGCAAATTGCATCGCTTTGTTACTTTTATGTTAATTTTTTTCGATGAATTCATAGCTGAGTATTTCTTTCTTTATAAGTAAAGATATCTGTTTTTTTTTCGCTTAGACAGTTTTTTTTTTTAATTTTTAATTTTAATAATAATACAGTTTTTAGCAAAATCTCCAATCGTATCATTTTTACTTTCTTTATAAATACAAGACTAGCTCTATACATCAAAAAACGTGATACCTGGGGGGCTACGCCCCCCAGATCCCCATGGCTCCGCTGTCACTAGAAAATTTAATGTTTTCTTTTTTTGTTCGTTAAACAACGAGATTCCTGGGGAGCTTTGCCCCCATAGCTCCGCTGTCACTAGAGAATATAATGTTTTCTTCTTTCGTACATCAAACAACGTGATACTTGGGGGGGCTACGCCCCCCAGACCCCCATGGCTCCGCTGTCACTAGAAAATTAAATGTTTTCTTTTTTTGTTCGTTAAACAACGGGAT
>JAUIMW010002374.1:0-10817 GCA_033557785.1 Enochrus cinctus | reverse complement strand
AATTAAAAAAAGCAATTTTCTAAAAAATAGATCATTTTCACGTTAAACTTATATAATTGAGATAGTTATGAATTCCCCTATTAAGCACTTATTTCCGGTAATAATTGCTGAAGTCCGAAACCGAAAAAGCCATGAGAAAGTCAAACAAGACTTCTAATCGCAAATTAAATAAACATAAATAGATAAAGTTAAATTTAAAAATGGTATTACCTTCAGATTAGCGACGAATAGTGTCAGGGCCACATAGATTAAGGAAGAGATAATACAAATGAGGACAATTTGTAATATTTTTTTGATACTTTCTCTCAGACTTTTATTTGTTAGATCTTGCGTTAAAAATGTTGGTGAGTATTTTTAACTCCATCTAGTTTCATTTACTCAAATATACTATAATTCGCTTACGAGTTTAGCGTATTACTGGACGGATTTCTATGGAATTGTTCCAAAATACGCTGTCGAAGGAGGCCTAACTTTCACCGGCGGAAAAACATATATTGGAACTACCTATTTTGAAAATGTAGGTCTTTTGCCAACTACAATATTTGATTCGGACAAATACGCGTATGGGGTACATAATGGAAAACTTCTGAAGTCCGACATAAATTCAAAGGTAAAATTCATATAATTTTCACAAAAAATTAATTGGGTAATATTTTACAGATTTTGTGTTCGACTACGAAGTTAACTTGGAAAACTGTTAATTTACAACAAATGGACAAG
Source organism: Enochrus cinctus (assembly GCA_033557785.1). Taxonomy (NCBI): domain Eukaryota; kingdom Metazoa; phylum Arthropoda; class Insecta; order Coleoptera; family Hydrophilidae; genus Enochrus; species Enochrus cinctus. The sequence continues at coordinate 10,097 of JAUIMW010002374.1, read as the reverse complement.
GAAAGATGCATTTTTGTAGATGGAGGGTATGAAAATGGCTGTACATTACATATTGGTCGAATTCGTGGTATCTTGGATTACCAGCTAATAACAGGAAAAGTATATCCTCCAAAAAACTGTGCAAAATCAGGCCTGGAAGTGTGGGATAGAACTAATGAGCTAATGTTAAATGTAACTGAATTTGAAATGTTAGGTTTTTGTTTATGATTGCAATTAAAAACAATTTTACTATTTCTTTTTAAATATTTAAATTGTCAGAATGAAGAAAATAAAATGTCACTAAATGACAAAAATACTGTCAAAGATGCAGTTTCACATGGATAGTTGAAAACTATATTATGAGCAATAAATTAAATCCTTCTATAGAAAACCATAGCGGTCGTCAAAATACATGTGTGAGTTTAGCTAAATGGATACCGGTACTGTTAGTACTGGTAATTATATCTTGGTCTTACTACGCTTACGTTTACCAACTCTGCATAAATACCATAAAGTCGTTGACAACAGCAGTAGTATATTTATTTATTTTTCACATTTTATTCTTCATGTTAATATGGGCGTATTTTCAAACATTCTCTACACCAAATGGGAAAATACCTAGTCAATTCAAGCTGCCCGTCAGTGAATACGACAGACTGATACATGCATACTCCGAAGACATGCAGAGATTTATATTAGAAACGTTTTGTCATGACTTGCCTAATTTAAACAGAACTATCAACGGTTCAGTTCGGTATTGCGATAAATGCAGACAAATAAAACCTGACAGAGCACATCACTGTTCTGTTTGTGGAGAGTGTGTTTTGAAAATGGACCACCATTGTCCTTGGATAAACAATTGCGTCAGTTTCACAAATTATAAATTTTTCATTTTATTTTTAGTGTACGCCCTGCTATATTGTCTTTATATAGCTTCTACCTCAGCAAAATACTTTGTTTTTTATTGGCGTGGGGAACTCGAAGGATCTGGAAAATTCCACGTGGTTTTATTGTTTTTCATAGGACTTATGTTTCTCATAAGTTTGATATCTCTCTTTGGGTATCATTGCTACTTGGTGTTGTACAACAGGACAACTTTAGAAGCTTTTACAGCTCCAATATTTTCGACAGGTCCGGACAAATACAGATATAACTTGGGAAAGTTAAGAAATATCAAAGAAGTTTTCGGAAATGATTATAAATTATGGTGGATCCCGGTATGGACTAGCTTGGGAAATGGATACACATTCCCTTTGAGACAGATTAACGAAGGACAAGAGCACTTGATGTCAGACAACAATAGTGATCTTGTAGATTAACTGATGTATTTTGTAATAAATATCACAAACAATAAAGTAATAAAATTGTCGAATTTTTTTATTTAATATGTGGGAAATTTAATATTAGTCATCAAGGCTATAATGTACAAAAATGTAAATAGCAAAACAGATATAAAGCCTTGACGGACGTTATCAAAACTATATTTGATTATGCACATTTTTATCAATACGTTAAATAAATATCCACCTCTTGTTTACTTAAAACGATTATTTATTTTATGATGACTTTTTTAATTAATATTTCTTATTTATTTCTTAACTGAGAATTTCTATTATATTTAATAAATATTTAAAAAAAATGTGATACATAAATCGAATAATAAGTAAAATGTAGTATAGATTAATATAGTTTGATGAAATTTTTGCAAACCACACATTTCTAAAAAATATTATCTTATACATTTTCTGTTCGTAATTGTTGCAATATAAAATATTGTAATAAATAATGATTACTTCAAAGTACCATCAAATATATAGGTTGGTTTCACTTATCTTTATAATTTAAATATTGACATAAAGATGTCAGTAATTATAAACGCAATTAGACGACAAAGAGGTAGTAGTAAAATGCTGAAATTATTAAATAATGGAATCTTATGTTTTTCATTTACAAATCCTCATTATGGAAAAAACATTTTAGTAATTGACATTTACAAAAATATTGATAATAGTAGGCTTACTCAATCTGATAGATCGTTTCATATTCCATATGATAACATATCAAATTCAACAAATCAGAAAAACTAGCATAAAAAGAAAAAATGTAAATTTCGTGGGCCGTCTTTTTGATGAATAAATCTTTGTAAGATAACATAAATGATATTGTCACGTTCGTGGGGTTAATAAAAGTGTTTGTTTAAATTTATATTTAAAATTATTTACACGAATAACTATTTACAATTCCTAAAATAAATGAAATTATTTTACTATTTGTTATAAATACGACGCGGTGAATATTTATAAGCCACTGGTGGCTTCTTGCGTTCCGACTTCACTTCGGCTAACTCTGCGTCTGTCCGGCTAACTGCCGCCTCGGTCCGGCTAACTGTCGCCTCGGTCCGATGTGATACTTTATATAGTTGGTCCAAATTCTCGTGAATTCGCAATCTAGAATTTCTAGATTTTCGATTCGTTTCCATTGCTTCATCAGGAGTCATTTTTACTGGGATTTGTGAAGAAGACCCAGTTAGTAATATTTTTCTTACATGTCTCAATTCAGATGCTGAAGAACCCGTTGTTCTTTCAATTACTTCAGCTGACAAGCGCAGTCCTTTTTCTGAGAGAAAGATAGCTAACGATTGTTCTTGCATAAACCGGGAATTAACAATCTCCAACTCTTTGTTCGTTTTGAACATTCCAAAAACAGCTTACAGTATCTTTTAGTGTTCATAGTGGTAATTAAGTCAGCAGGATCATTTAAACATATTTTCAGCCAAGACGCATTCTTTACATTTTTGTAGTATCGTGCGACAAAATGTCTGCATTATATTTTTTATATCCTCAACTGGAGACTTTTTCAAATCTGCCAGTCAACAACGTTCCTACATTGCTGGACCGCCAAACGAAGAGTCGGGAATAATTGAGGGTCTCGTCAACGCAAACGCTCGCCAAAACAAGCATAATTTTTATAGGGTTAAATATGACTGTGATTCTTAAAAATTTCTATTTTAGACCGTTCAAACTGCGTTATCGATTTTGATAGAACTCAAACTTCGTCGAGGTTTATTTGAAGTTATCCAAAGTGTCTGTTGTAAATTTAATTAAAAAATGCCTAAAGTTTCGAGAGCTCAGTTAGCGGACGGGGTCGTAGAAAAGATACACCAAGGAAAGAAACACAATCATTCAATTCTAAAAATCTTGAAATTCGTGATGATTCCTTCATGAATACGTAGGCTAACGTACTAGAGGAAGACACGCTCCAATGTTCAATTATAGACTTTGCCTTAGATTTCAACACTCTCATGTTTTGTGCGGTGTTCTCACATTGTTAAAAATAAAGATGAAGGAAAATTTTGTAATGGAAAATTATATTTTAAACATTGCTCGAAATTCGGTCTGGGATTCAAAATTATGGTAGCATGTAAACGATGTGATCCGAAATATATTTTAAACTAAATCGCCAGTTCATTTTTGTGCGAATATTGGCCTTGTGGCTTGCTGGAAGTAAGAAATTTTGCGGCTTGATGGATCTAAGCAGTTCATTATTAATTCAATCAACATACAATTTTTATATATAAAATACATGAGCATATCGGGACAATTGCTCAAACTCTATTCTTCTCTGCTGCTAAACAACAAAAGCAATTAACAAGCTTTGAAAACGACGTTGAAGATACGATAGATTCACTAATCGGATATTATTGGGGAAAAGTCTTGGATTTGCTTTTACTGTAAATTGTGTGAGCCTTGGAAAATAATAATTAAACACGACAGAGTTTGAAAAGTGGAATTATTTGAATTTTTTATATAAAAAATCAAATATTTCATTTAAACTTTTTACTGTCTTTAAGATATACATTTGACAAAGAATTTCTGAAATTTTCAAAGAAAAATATTTAAAACTTCGTCATTGTCACGTCATTTCCGGTGACCTCTCGGAAAAAAGGTGCATCCGCGTTAACAGTGGAACTTATGACAGGATCATCTGCAGGGATTTAAAAAAAAATACAAATTTTGATAAAATTTGCTGACCATTTTTTTAATAGTTGTGATTGAGAAAAAAATCGTTCGTCCTCGTGAATGTATCTCGAAGACCTGAGCAAAATTTCAACAAGTTCGTTTGAGTAGTTTTCGAGAAATGAATGAGAAATTGAAAACCGACTTTGAACACGCGTTTAAAATTTTGAGTAACAATAAAATTGTAAAATGTTTTTTTAACTCTCATTGAATCGTCGATTCCTGAGCCATAAAGTAACGAACCTGCAGCAGATGCAATATCCAGGGCATCCTTTTGCTCCTGTCTATGACGAACCCTGGCATATTCGTAGGAACAAGTTTTAAATTCATAGCTTGCTTAAATAATAATAAAGCTAAGTAATTTTCTAGATAAACTGGTTTAAGTTTTCATTATTATTTTTAGTGAAACCACCAACACATCGCTCCAGAAGCTCATCCTTTCTGAGATTTTTATAAATAGGTTTAAATGCAGTCAAAACATCATCTGGTTAATGGAGCATAATCATGTTTGAATGGTGAAATAGTGTTGGTAAGCGATGCTCGCTGTCAGGCGCACAAGGAGTCTGGACCTTTCGGGCAATTTCCGTGCTGAGGTTTTTTGTCTGTAGAGCTGTAGTGATAATAAGTAGCCCATATAGTCTTTCATTTTTTTCCACTGACTCACAGTTTCTTCTTATTGTAAAACAATAATAAACAGTTAATTTATCAATTAATTTACAAGTCAGTTTACCTTTGCCAGAAAGAGTTTCTTTTTATTTTTTTTTACTTTTGATTAGTTGTTCCTAAACCTTTTTATTGACTAAATCACGTAAACAGATCCTATTCTGCACATGTCCAACGCATTCTTTCTTGTATATCTATTGCAATGCCTGTGATTCCAGTATCCGAAGTCTCACAACAAAGGAATTCCACATTTATGACCACTCTCTTCAAATGGTTACTTAATATATTTTCTAAGAGAAAATCGTATTGAGAGAACTGAAACATACGAACTTGAACTTACTTCGTAGACGGCGGTCGGAGATTGATTTAGCAAGAATCGGCAAGAAGACACTGCTCTGAATTTGGTGGGATCAGAAAGGTGTGGTATGATATTTTAAAACCTGGTGAAACTGTTAATACTAATCGCTATGCACAACAAATGATCAATTTGAACAAGGCATTGATCGAAAAACACCAGAGCTCGGAGCTGCTACTCCACCCGCCGTATTTACCAGACTTAACCCCTTCCGACTACTATTTGTTTTCACGCATTGGCTGAGCAGCACTTCGATTCCTACGAAGAAGTCGAAAATTGAGTGTCTAAATGGATATTTGAAAAGACGAATATTTCTATTCGTGTGGTATCCACAATTTGCCAGAAAGATGGTCAAAATGTGTAAAAAGCAATGGTCAATACTTTACCATTCAAAATTAGTGTTAATTTTATGAATAGCAATAACAACAACATCGCACAAAATCTTTGTCCTCGGATTTACAACTATAAAAAATGTTCTGTTACCAACAGGACAACTTTTTAAACCACAAAATTACGCCCAGAGATTTCCGCAATTTAAATGTTTTAAATAGACTTATTATATTAGGCATCAGGCTTCCTTCAAAGAAAAAACTAAAATTTCGAGAAAACTTTAAAGATGCTAATTCCTACAGGAACTTTATTTTCTGATAAAAAAAACAGTAAATCATTTTCCGATTAATATAATGTTACTAATATTTTGTTTGTTAAATTGACGTGATGTCTCTATATGGTGGTGTGGGACGTGAGTTTGTTTTTTCTTATTTTATTATATTATAAAACATTATTTATAATGAAAGTTCTGTTTAAAAACCCTTTATAAGTGTGCCTGCTGTGGGCCAAACAAAAAGCTAGAGACACATTATCATTTAAATTCTTATTTAAGAAATAAGAAGATATGTTATTATTTTTGACAGCAATATCATACTTGCTCAAGAAATGTTATCTATAAAGAATCGGTAATATTCAGTATATAATTATTCATAAATATTCTTCCTTAAATAAAGAACTTTAACTCTTAAAATGCCATGTGATACATATGTACATTCCCAGTTTTATGGCGACCTAGACCAGCACAAGCAAAGAATTGGATTTGGAATAGAAACTGTTTGCAGTGATAACTACAAAAAGTATGAAGGTGAATTCTTGCACGATCACTGCCACGGAAAAGGAAAGTACACTTACATTAATGATTATAATCATTACGTATGCGAAGGAAATTTTTTTTCCAACAAACTTGAAGCATATTCGAGCATTTATTACAGCAATGGTGACCTATTCGAAGGGTTGTTCAAGAATAATGAAAGGTACGGTCCTGGCGTCTATACATACAACCATGAAACACAAGATGTTGGGCTTTGGCTAGGACCTTCTTTAATTAAACTTATGGCACAAGTAAATTCGGAATGGGTTCCCTCTCTCGCAACTACTTGCAGAGCTAAAACTCAATTGCTGCGTTACAGGAATTTGATACCTGTTGTAGAAATATTGACCACTGCAAACGAAGAAATTATGAACGCGTACACCGATCATCCTGATTTAGTTAACAATTCAGAGGTACTTTGTAACAGATTTGTTTCGAATTCAGATTGCTTGTCATTTTTCAAGAGACTATTTCATGAAAAGTTTTATGGCATAGACGACTACACAATAGATGTTTTGGTGAGGAGCGAAAGTCAAATAGATATTATAAAATCCGTATCAAATAAATCAACAAATATCCATTCTTTAGAAAGAGAGGAATTAAAAAATTTATTATTAGCACCTCTCAGTAATTTAAAAATGTACCTAAAAGGTGAAGATGAATGTGAATGTGATTCTAAATGTAATATTTCGATTGAAAAAATCGAAAGCATTTTAATTGAAGGAATGAAAGCTGTTTTTGAAAGGCTTTATCCTGTGAACAACAACCAAAACAATCCCTATTTTAAAACGAAAAAAGTTGAGATTAATTCCTTGCTGGCATGGAATAATGAAGCTTTGTTCATGGATATGCTAAAATTTGTTTTTAAATGTCGTAAGAAAGAAAACAATGTCCATTTCGATGTAAATGCTCTTTTAACAGGTAGGTTTAAAACATACAAAAAAATAGTTCAGCACAAACTTGAGAAATAATAAATTTGCTCTGCAATATTTTTTAGGAAATAGGTCACTTTTTAAAAACCATGGAATGCATGAATTGGGCTGTATAAATTTTTTGCAATATTGCTCAGAAGGAAACCACAATGGTCTCTTCGATATTATTTTAGAATACAACATAAATCCAGACGTATGTGATGTCAAAGGGAATACTGGAATATTCTTTGGAGTGGCTAGGGATCAAATCAAAGTTATCAAAAGGTTAATAAAGTGTGGTGCAAATATTGATCCCTTAAACGATGAAGGTCTAACCCCTTTAAGTATGTGTATCTTGCGCTACATAGCCTTACAGCATAACGTTACCAATTGGGAAGCAGCATTTCTTCCAAAAAATAGCACAGACATCTTAGAGCCAGACGTTTATAATTGGAGACCTCACCAATCCCTTCTAAATATCATTACATCTGAAGCTGTAGACACCCGACAAGATGTTAGCGCCATATTTTCTATGTACGCCGACGTCATACAAGACAGCATAGAAAAAGAACAGTTTAGTGAGCTACTCGGCGATATTCAAAGTCAACTTAAGACAAGGCAGGTCGAGTTAGAATTCACAAATTTTCAACGACAATATAAATGCACTCCATCTGATGACCAACAGCAATATTTGTTAAGTACGGATTGCTTACATCCACCAAAACCCCCAAAAGAAAAGAAAGAAAAACATAGCAAAAAGAAGACAAAATCCAAAAAGAAAACGAAAAAAACTAAAAGAGCATCTTCAAAAAAATCTTCGAAAAATTCTGATAAAGACCGCAAAAAGAAAAATAAGTCAAAAAAGGTAATTAATTATTTCTCATCACAAATTAACTTGGATACGTAGATCGAAAATGATTAAAGACTTTTGTTTTAGACTGAACCTATTGAAGAGGAACCGTCCCCCAAGACTTTAGAAGATAAGCACTTTAATAATGAATTAACCCCCGAGGAACGGGAAAAGATAACATTAAAAAAGAAATTAGATATAATTTATGAAACATTTTTAACTTTGATAAGGTGTGGAGCAGATACAACCATAGGAGAAGTTCCACTGCCTCCCTTACTCTTGTCGATTTTTACACAAAACGTTCATCTATTTGAAAATGTTCTTAACAACTGTACAAACCCAAACATTTCTTCGTGTGAAGAAAACATGACCGGTTTACACATATTGGTGTCTCTTCCTCCATGCAGACAGTATGTGGAAATGTTGAATCTACTATTAAATTCCTGTGCACATTCTAACGCTAGAACGAATACGTTGCATTGGAAGGGGGAAAACGCAAGCATTTGCCCAAATGTCACAGATGAAACATTAGGAAAAACTCCTTTACATATCCTATCAATGAGGTACGATTTTTTTCTAGATGAAGAAAAATTGTTTGTGGAGATGGCTACACTTCTACTTAACCACAAGGCAGATCCCAATTGTCTATATCTAGGCCATACTCCCTTAACAATAGCAATGCTGCGAGGTAATGTAGATCTCATTAAATTGCTCTTGCAAAAACACGCCAACCCGAATCAAATATTAGGATATAATATGGGTTCCCCTCTAACCCTGCTCATACTTAAGCGTTTTAAAGATATACAACCACTAGAATTATGCGAAGAAATTTATGATATTTTAATTGACAATTTTGCCAACCCTCTCAATACGATAAACGAAATTGGAAATGCTATAGATTTTGCTAATAGTGAATACTATGTTCCACCAGATACTAAGAAAGGTAAAAAGGTAAGTGGAAGAAAGGGTGGCAAAAAGGGAAAAGGTTCAAGTAAAAAATCAAAGAAAAGTAGTAGGACGTCAAAAGGCAGTAGAAAATCTAAGAAAGAGTTTAAAGATACTGCGGAAGAGTTACGCAACAAATTACTTCAATACGGAAGAAATTACATGTTTAGGTACAATCAAGGTAGAGCGATGAAATATCTTTTAAAATTTGCTGAAGAAGATATTCTCGACGATGATATTGCGGATGTGCTAGCGCAATTTCTTACAAAAAGAGATGCTCAAAGAATTACTGAAATGTTGTTTTATTCTGGAACTATCAAATGCGATGAAAATATTCAAAAGTATTACAATAATGTTTTAAGCTATATTGGAGAAATTGTGCCTTCTAGCCGTGAAGAAGACCCAGAAATGTATCAACTGAATTTTGACCCAGGTAATTTTGCAATTATTATTGCAACAATAAAATATGAAGATGTGGGATATATTTTAATTGTTTTATATTGCATTGTTGCACGAATATGAGGGAATAGTTTTATATAGTGGTAGTAAACTCTCCATGAATACTTTATAATTAATTCTATATTTACTGCTAGGACCTATAGATTTAAAGAATTATATTACACTCCCATATATGAATGAAATAAGAGTAAACTATTTAACAACTATAGGCCGATATTGGAGAAATAACTTATTATTAAATAACTAATTAGAGATTTTCGAAAGATGTTTAAATAACCGACTAGTTTTATAAATCCAACAAAATTCTATAAAATATATATTTTGAACACATGATGGTATAAACATTATATCTAACCTGATACCAATAAATTATTTTTGTGCGTTTTCTACCCAAAGGAAAATTGATTTAGTGTCTGTTTTGAATTGTGAGGGTTCCCTGCATCTGGCCCAGGATTTTTTTTAAGAACTTTGAAAGCAAAATTGAGACTATAGTAAAAGGATTCGATAATAAATTGCGCTTGGCTGAGGGTGGTGATCAGCAACAACGCCCAAATAGTGATACTTTGCAAATGTGGCGTTCGGATTTTAAATCTTTTGAAACACAAGTTACCCTATTCGTGTCAGAGCTGCGTTCTGTATTTTCTCAGATTGTGTCTCAATTTGACAGCAATGAAGCTTACTCAAGAAGAAATTGCTTTTTAATTCACGGCGTGGACGAGACTGAGGATGAAAATCTTGAAGATGTGGTTAAAGCGACACTCTCAAAAGTTGTTTTGCC
>JAUIMW010002373.1:0-10820 GCA_033557785.1 Enochrus cinctus | reverse complement strand
TTAATATTAATATTAAACTATTAATGTATTGAAAATTGTGATAAATGAATAAAGCTTATTATTATTATTATTATTATATAGGATATTATATTTCAACTTTTTTAAAGTGGAAATTATTGGAATATTATGAAAATAAATAAAATTTATCAATGGAAACTACCTAAAAAAAAAAAAAAGAGCCGTATGAAAACATTTGTATAAATTTAGTTTAAAATATATTTTTCAGATAAAAACGTCTGAGAGACAGGGGAGTGCCCGGCATTCTCGATTCTACATCAATACTCCCACAAAACAAAATATCAATAATGGAAAAATATTAAAAAATAATTAATTTAACAGTTCATTACTAAACATCCAGGTCATTGAGTCTCTGGATTAAACGCTTTTGCCTGTTTTCGTTTACATAAACCCTCCGTAATGGTTGTTAGAAGTTCAATTGGTGGCCACTTTTTATTTTTTAAATAATTCAAAACAACTTATAGATGAAACGTAAAATTAAAAGGTGTTAGGAAATTTTGAAAATGACTTCTGGTTTAACAAAAAGTATATTTTAGATTATAAAGTCTAAGAAAAAAACCCATTGCCCACGTTAATTTGTATATATTGCTTGCAAAGTAATTGCATAATATTTTATAAAAACAAGTTTTTATAAAACTGTAATTATAAATGGCATTTTAGCTCAAGCTATTAGATTTAAAAATAGAATTTTATAATGTAGCATTTTAACGGTATTTTTGACACTAGTTAAAAAATTGTATTTACTGAATCATTTCTAAAAAAAAGTTGAACCTAGCTTAGTGAACACCTCTCGAAACGAGCAAAACAAGTTGTAAAAAATGACTCGCTTAACGAGCAACATTTCACATAACGAGTGATGACGAGGGAAACCTCTAAATGTTTCGATGGAAATTTCTGTGCCATTGCTATACATGAATCTGTGTTTGCGAGACCTAGTGCTAGTATTTTAGTACCATGTACGATCAGACATTTTTCTAAACTCGTGTTTAAACATTAACGGAGGACAAAATTAAGGAGGCAAATGCTGCAATGAGATTAAGTACAAGAATATCTAAGCAACGGTTATGTATTCTCGACTATGTTGAAAGTTGCTGCTCATATGGATAAACGAAAAGCAATCATCATTTGTGGGAAGCGAAAATGATTTTTGCCGACCTGGTTAAGAAGATTCAAGGATCATCAACAGCCGAAGAAAAGGCAATGAAAGGCCATCTAGCGCTACTATTTAGTGTCAATGCAAGCGGTGATCTGAAAATTAAATCTTTTCTTGTTTATCATTCAGAAACTCATCGATCATTCATGAAGTATAAAGTTCAGAAATGTAAATGAAATGTATTGTGGAGGTCAAACAAGAACAACTTGGTGACACGCGACTAAATACCCTATAGTCAACAAAATTGTATCACTCGCTAATGTCTTGGAACTAGAGGTGGATGACAACGATATCAATGAGCTTGTTGAAGAGTATAACCAAGAGCTGACCACTGAAGAGCTTGAAGAGTTACATATTGTTTCATATTAAAAAGGTGTAGAGGAGAGTTTATCGGTGGAGAAAGAGGAGATAACAGAAGAAAATCAATCTTCTAGTGGAATAAAAGAAATGCTGAAAGCATGGGAAAATATTGCATCTTACATGGAGAAGAAATTTATTCAATGCATTATTATCTCGCATTTCTACCAAATTTTGAAGCGTCGTTAAAAACAAACGTTTATGGGCAGCTTAGAACTTAGAAAAAAGTAAATGAAACACTCTACTTAAATTACTATTTACCAGGTCTACAAATATGAAACAGAATTTTTTTTTCAATTTTAAATCTTTATTGCGAATAATTGATACAAGATATTTTATTCAAAATAGTTGCACATTTTTCCCATCTCTTTGGCAATTTGTGGATGCCTTTCCAAAATAAAACCAGTCATCGACCCATTGTTTTATATTTTCGTAAGACTCGAAGTGCTGATCAGTGTGACTCATTGATGAAAATCCCAAGCCAAGTTTGTTTTTCCAAAATTGCATTGTTGTCGATAACAAAAAAAACAGAGCATTGTCTTCTGTACAAAGCGATAAGGCCTTGCAGTCGAGTTGCTCGGTTGGACAGGGCTAACATATGAATATTTTCGTTTGGGATTCAAAAAATATATCTATTTTTCATGCTGTCGGTCGGTCAATTCATGTGGCACCCATCTACCGACTTTCTTGATCTTCCCCATGGCTTTCAAACAATTGAAAATGCATTGTTGGGTTACATTTAATCATCCTGCGAGTTTTTCTTGTGATCTTCTTCCAGCAATGCTTGCAAATCGACGTCTTCAAACTTTTTTGGCGGTCGGTTGCGCTCCTCGTTGCTCATGTCAAAATCACCACTTTTAAATTTTTCTTAACCATACAAAGCACTGTGAATTGCCAAGAGCATACTCGCAGTAAGCTTCTATGAGTTTGCAGTTTTCTTCAAAAGAAAGCAAAAAATTTAATGATATTCGCAAATCGCTAGAAGTTGGCACAAACATCGACATAATAAACAAGGAAAAGTATGGATCGTTGTGTGAAACTTGTTTGCTTATAGACTGAATATTGTTGACAGATGTGAAAATAATTAAAAAGAAACGTGGTATACAGGGTCTGTTCCACAGTTCATCATCTATTGACAGATTCCGATTTCATATTTGTAGACCTGGTAGGAGACATATATATTAGATTATGAGAGAATATAGAATAAATTCTTGTTTTTGTTTTGCAAAATATCTGGGGGATACTTCATCTTGTCTATGATCATCGATATCTATCCAGACAACTTTTATGAAGTTAAAAATTATAACTGAGATTTTATTTATCATTTCAGGTCACTATGCTGTAATACATCCCACATTTACTCAAAATTTATTAGAACCAACAGCAGACACCGCTTTGGAAACAGAATTAATTTTAAAAGCGTCTGGTCTCGGAAAACAATTCAACATAAGTCTTGTCCAAAGTCCCATACTATTGGCTCCAAATTTTACCTTAGTAGAAACATACGCTAACAGTTCCTATAACCATCCTCATCACGAAGAAGATACTAGATGTTACTATAGATCAGAAAATGCTGCTCTTAGTTTATGTAATGGAGTGGTAAGTATTATAGTTTGACTTATACATATTAAATGAATAAGAATTTGAGTGATTAATACAAACTATTTCAGCAAGGAATTATCCACGGAGACGACAATGAATTCTTCTTAATACAACCACTGCCGAAACGACTGCATAACGATACCCATAAACCTCATGTATTGATAAGGAAGCACTTGCAGCATAACATGTTCAGATCTACATGTGCGCACAGTGATAAAGAAATTAATAATAAGTACAAGAAGAAAACGAAACGAAAACACACAAAACCAACACTGCCCAAAAAACCAAATTTCAAAATAGGTTACATAGGTCATAACGCTGCCATTAATAATAACAAAAGTTTATATTTAATAAAGACAAACTTAGCGAATAGTTTTAATAAAAAAGAAAATGATAGTATTTTAAGCCGCAAGAAGCGAGAAAGCTTTCCTATGGAAAGTCCCGTCTTTGTGGAAACTGCTGTTTTTGTAGATCGGGATTTGTTTGACCATATGAAGACCAACTTTCCAATCGATACCGAAAGAGAACTAATACGATTTGTGCTTGCTATGATAAATGCGGTGAGTACTTTACAGTTTTGAAAAACCTCGATGTTACAAAAACTTTTTTAGGTTCAACTTCTTTATCATGATCCAAGTCTAGGTAGACCAGTTAATTTTTTATTAAAGAGGCTAGAAATTTTGAAAGAGGAATCTCCAGGATTGTTAAGGCCTCCAGATATCGACAGATTTTTATCAAGTTTCTGCAATTGGCAGAGAACTAAAAATCCTGTCGGGGATAGAGAGCCTCAACATTGGGATCATGCTTTAATTTTAACTGGCTTAGATTTATATGTTCGAGGAAAGCATGGTAAAATTTCTAGTCAAGTAGTAGGTACGTAAAAACATTCATTTGTGTGTAATTCCCTTATATTAAAATGGATTTTTAGGTCTGGCTCCCGTGGCTGGCATGTGTACTGCTACAAGCAGTTGTACAGTAAACGAAGGTAGACATTTTGAAAGTGTTTATGTGGTAGCCCATGAAATTGGGCACAAGTAAGTTTTATCTTATTTTTAAGTACTTCACAGCCAGGTTTAAAGAATTTTTTACTTTTATATTTTTGATATGTATGGCTTTTATTAATTTTAGTTTGGGGATGCGACATGATGGCCCCTTGGCTGACAACGACTGTGATCCTAGTAGTTATATAATGTCTCCCACACTTGGCAGTGGGAAAATTACTTGGTCTGCTTGTAGTAGACGATACTTGCAAAAATTTCTAGAGTAAGAACAAATAATTTTTTCCTTTATAGAGTGATCCAAACGCAAAAACAATTTCATTTCAGTACTCCTCAGTCCAGATGTCTTCTAGACCATGGAAGCTCTGCTGGTCAATTGGATCATAGTGCAGAGGGAGCATTGCCTGGTGAAAGGTTTGATGCCAATCAGCAATGTAAGTACAAGATAGAATTGTGCTTTTACCATTTATTTATCTTATTTAAAAATTGAAAAATAAGGAAAAATATTTTTATAAGGTGTACTTAAATATGGGCGTGGCAGCAGACATTCGTCCCAACAGCCACTGGATGATGTATGTAGGGATCTCCATTGTGAAAGAGAAAGATACACCTGGACTTCACACCCAGCCTTAGAAGGGACAATGTGTGGACACAATTTGGTAATTAAAATTTTTTACAAACAACAAAATTTTAAGTGAAATATTATTTTAGTGGTGTAGAGGTGGACGCTGTGTTATTAAGGGCTTGAGTTTAACAGCCGCTTACAGTGTGCAAAGTGTTTCGACTCATCTTGAAAGAATTGACGGCGGATGGAGCACCTGGAAGTCATTTAGTGATTGTGCATCAGGTTGTCTCTTTGGGGAAGAGGGGAGACTAAGAACAGGAAGTTCTGGAATCATGGTTGCTACAAGAACCTGCAATAGCCCACAGTAAGTAATTAATGCTATAAATTTTTAATAAGCATAAGCAATGAACTTTTAGCCCTCAAACTACTGCGGCTAAATGTGATGGTTTTGAACGGAAATATCAGGCTTGTAATGCAAAACAATGCCTGAATGTACCTCGCCTTACAATAAATGAATTTGCGGACCAAATTTGCACTCGTGCCAAAGATGTCGACAAAGATTTGACTGGAAAAGGCACTCAAAAAATTAGTGCAGATCGTAAGTTACTAAATTTTGAATTAAAAATAGAAAATAAAAGATGCAATTGTTTCCTTTGTTAGCTGAAGAAGCGTGTTTAGTATGGTGCTATAAAAGAAACGGAATAACAAAAAGCAGGGGCTGGACATTCCCAGATGGTACCGTATGCCAAGCTCGGAGAAATAAATATGGAAAACCCAGTTATTGCATTAATGGGAGATGCGAGGTAATAAACTGCATATTTGTTTACCAAAAAATACATTTATATCATTTATAATTTACAAAATTATAAGGTAATTTATCTATTTCTATAGGAATTTGTTTGTGACCCTTATGATGAAGCACAATTCGCTCAAATGCCCGAATTGTGTCCTGTTGATAGAGAAGACAATGAAATTATATGGAGAACTGGGTTGCAGCGAAGAGACAGTGGAGTGCATTGGATAAGCGCCAG
Source organism: Enochrus cinctus (assembly GCA_033557785.1). NCBI lineage: Eukaryota > Metazoa > Arthropoda > Insecta > Coleoptera > Hydrophilidae > Enochrus > Enochrus cinctus. Next base: position 5,096 of record JAUIMW010002373.1, on the reverse strand, counting down.
TGGATGTCATTATAACTGTATATCTCCTGGTACTGGAATACGTCTAGTTGTCAGTAAGGGGAAGCACAGTAGATCTAGCATTCAATTGTGTCAACCTGATCAGTTTGTAAGTGATGAATGTAGTTTCATTTAGGAAGATAATTCTATAGATATAAATTTCAGGGATGTGGAAGAGTAAAATCACCTTTTCAACATGCATCTATAGTCTGCTTGAAATATAAGGAAAGGGTTAGAAGGCTTTCCGGTTTAGGTATGCAAATTTCCCCAGCTGTCGGTACGTTAATCTGTTATTAATTAAATAAATAATTAATAACGGTATGTATTTTTAACAATTGCAGAAGATCCTGATAGACCATGTCGAGTAGCATGTCAAGACGAAAACATTTCTCATCGATTTTACCTCGTGAACGGAGAGGAAGGATGGTTCCCATTTGGAACAGATTGTGCTAGAGGATTATCCGAAAAAAAGGCTTTTTGCGTTAGTGGAAAGTGTTTGGTGAGTATTACTGGTGTTGAAATGATTTATTATCTTATACTTAATTTGCTATCAGGAATTTGGACCTGATGATACACCTCTTTCTCAAACGGAATTTACGTTGCCATTACTATCTAGAACCAAAAGGTCATTACATCATAACAATACTAGAATTACAGCAACCTTACATCAACAGGAATTGGATGAAATTGTTAATAAACTTAATCAAACAATTTCGGGTTAGTATTTTGTGTAAATTTTAAATAAGTTTACTTTTATATCTCTAATTTTTATTCCAGGTAGTGCAACTTTCAACAACCAACAGTTTGACATAGATTTAAACAACCCCATCCACGTTAACATGGATATGGATCCAGAAATCATGCTTCCTCCGAAATACTACAGGTCTCACGATGATGAATATTATAACTTAACTTAGAAAATCGTACTGAAAATAGTTTAATTTAAAAATTGTATTTAAAAAAGCTCATTTTATTTTTGTTTACAAAACTTAAAGAATTTTATATTGTATAGTTACAATCTAATTAAAAATGTTTTAAAATTGATCCTTTAATTTACCTATAAAAATCAGTTTTTTTATCGACAAATCTTATTAAGTAGCAACGTCTATCAGTGAATCTTTGCACTAGTTATTTCGCACTCATAACAAAAAAAAAATAGCATCGTGAATAATTTATAATAAAACGACTCAAAGTGGTGATATCTAGTGTATTCAACAATTTATTCAAGCTGTAAACCCGTCGCACCTATCTGCGACAACGTTTCCAAATTGTTCTATGGAATTCTATATTTTAACTCAATCACTAGAATATTTAATTGGATTATTTAATCTGCATAAATAATTTAACCATAAATATTTTAGGTGGAATTTATAGCTAAGCGGAAATAAAAACATATTTTTATAAAAAATAAAATTATTAATAAAAATATCCATTTATACAATCAATATCAGTTCATGCCATACTTTTGATCCATATTCCTTTGACAACTTCTTCGAACTCATCAAGAAATTTGGAAACTTTATTTGGATCCATTAGAAAATAAGTCCATAATTGGGTGTATATTTTTAGCCATTTGTTTTCCTTTAAATCATTCTAAAAACAATAAATTTGTTAATTGGTTTGCATTCACAAAAAATATGTTAAGTGTATAACTTTGCTTCTGCCATTTTTTCCCCGACTTTGAAGTGTTATTGCTCGCAAATACTTTTTCTCCATCTTCTGGGCAGCGCTCGAATCGGGTCAAAAAAAATTCTCATCTTTTAAGCCAAACCATGTATCCATTCAATTTTTGACTTTTACATTTGGGATTATCATAATGAACCCATTTTTTGTCCCCAGTCACAATGCGATGCAGAAATCTCTTTCCTTTTTGCCTTTCAAGCAGCTGTTCACAAGCAGACAAGTGCCGTTCAACATTTCTGGGCTTTAATTCATGTAGCACGTAATTGTCTCATTTTTGAATCATTCTCATGGCTTTAAGGCATTTTGAAATGAATTGTTGAATCAATCCTAATGATAGTGTTAATTCTTCTTGCGTTTGGCACGAGTCTTCATGAAGTAATGCCTCCAATTCTGTATCTGTGAAAACCATTTCTCTCCCTCTGTCATGCCTGTCTTCAATGTCAAAATCATCGTTCTTGAAACATTGAAACCACCCTCGACACATTGTTTCACTAATGGAGTTCCACCATAAGTATTTGAGAGCTTTCAATGAGCATATTGAAGCAGAAATTTAAAACCTTCCGCAAATGACGAACGTTTGGCTTGTAGCCTGATATTTTCAATGGAAAATAACTTCATAAAGTGCTACTAACCGCTAAAACCATCTATTGTGAAATGGCGGAAGCAAAACCGTAAACCTAATAATTTAAGATAAGACAAGATATACTAACTGAAAAACACTTTTTGTAGAAAATTTCTTAAATAAAGTGATAAAAAATAAGAACATACAAAAGTGCCATAGAAAGTATGTAGAAGAAGCAATAAATACCAATGGATTGTGAAAAAAAGCATACATACCTCAGTTTTTGTTATAAATTCCATTGCAGAATTAACGGCTTCTCTAAAACTATGAAGTTTCAATTCCATTTGCTCAAAAGCTGTTTGTAGTTTATAATCCAATAAAACAACTTGATTTGACGGCCCATTACATAAAAATGATTTCATTATTCTTATGTGCTCTTCTCTAAAAAAATATACATTTCAAATGTAGTACTGTATTTTTCTTGGAATTTTGATTTTTAAAGTAAAATAAGTAAAATACTTACACACTCTGGCAATTTTTTCTTAACTCAAAACTCTCTTCATTAATTATTTTGTTATTCAAATTAATATAATTTAATCGAAGAGTGTTCATGCAATTATGTACAATTTCTAGTGAGCTAATATTTTCATCATTCATAAGTAAATTTCCTACATAAGATACAAATTTAAATTTTTCTTCCATGGGCTTTTGACAGTACAGATTGTATTGATTTATCAATAACATCATCGCAATCTAAAAAAAATTATTATTATTTATAAATAAAAATATTAAATTCACACTCACAGTTCTATTTTCTATGTTTTCTAAATTGTAAAAAATACATCCATTTACATCTCTAAAGAATTGGTTTGTATACGTTATATCGTTTCGTTCCTTTAAAAATAATATATTGATAAGTGTATGGTAAGATAAAACTTTATTGAACTTTTCAATTAATTTCGATAAGTAGCTAAATTTTTCTCTAAAAAAGAACACATTGTAGTAGCATATTATTTAAAAAATAAAATGAATTTCCTACTTGCTTGTTTGATATCTCATATGAGCATTCTCTAGCTTAGGACCATCAATTAAGTTTCTAGTGCATTTCTTAACTAATGCTTGATGGTCATTTAAGGCTGTGCTAATAACATTATTTATCGAATACAAGTTGGCTTCGACTTTAAATTGAGAGCTAAAAATGAAAAAAAATTAGAAAATTGATAATTTATTGAAAATTTTACCTTACTTTCTTAAATTCGTTGACAATATTTCGTTTAAATTTATATTTTTCATAAATTCTGTTTCAGCCTCCATTTGCAATTTCTTAATTTTTTTGCTAACGCTATTGTACATACTTCTTGACAATCTAAAAAAAAATTTCATTTTATATAAAAACCTTACATACAAAAAATAAAAAAATTTTTACCTCACATCTAAATGCTCTAAGTCTCTATTAAATCCGTCATCCAATCTAAAATATTCTAAATCTGAGACAGCATCTCTTTCTCTATTTTCCAATAGTGAAAAGTACGAAACAATATTGTTATGATACTGTTCAAAATTATAAGTAGACATATTTGAAATAAACGTCGGTGAAGTCGCCTAAAAATTTATGAGGCAATGAAAATTTATAATAAATTTTAAATAACTTACATAGTGAAAATTCGTTAATTGGTCTCCGTACTTTGACAACTGCATATGTAAGGCCTTATGTAATTGATCTAATTGGTTACTGTAATTCAAGCACTCTTCTTTAATTTTTTCTTCAGAACCAGCTAGTTTAATTTCCTGATTTGTTTCTGTATTAATCGAGGACTTTAACTGGGTATTTAATTTTCTTAAAAATTGAAACAAAATTTATTTAAGTGAATAATCCTCATAAACTTCTATTATATTTTATTAAAGGCTCAACTCAAAAATAAAAGAATATGTGCAACTGTTTATCAAATCGAAAACTGTAATTCTTCAATATTTCAATATGAAAATATATGTGACGTTATAACACTTCTGTCTGCAGGAAATAAACCTTAAAAAAAATCTTAGTTTACATCAGTGATTCCCAAACAAAGTGCCTCAGTAACTTGGGGACCCACAGTATCTTCACAGGGGCACCCTGAAATATTGTCAAAACTTCATTATTAATTTAACCCAGAAATATGGCCTAACTAAATAAGAAATGGTGAGAAAACATCTTAATTGTGCCATATAATTGTACTAGAAACATCAAGGTACATAGGACCTTTGCGACAAATTTGAAATATTCTGGAAGATCGTGTGGAAAGTATATAAGAAAGCATTGCCTGTTCGATTCAGTTTGTCGATTAATAATTTGAGTCTAGTAAAGTTAAACTTAGTACTTCATATATAAATATACAATGATATAAATTAGGAAATTAGTTCATATTGTAATTTTTGGCTCTTATATTTTTGTTAAACATAACCAGTAGTACTAGTGTGACAAAACTAAGAAAATATAAATATGATTACAGTTATTTAGAGTTTGATTTTACATCATCAGAAATTAATGATGAAGAAATACCATAAGTAAATTGAAGCCCCATTTAAAAGCTAATCATGCTGTTGATTTACAAACCTCATAATTTGTTTGCCTAAAAGTTAAAATAAACTGAAGTAATTTTTTTTTAAACTGCATCAATATCAAACAAAACTTAGCTAACATCTTACAAATAGATTTACAGAATCACGAAATGTAAGAAACCTCATGCTATCACAGAAGAACTTATTCTACCAGCTGGTAGATGTAGTGAACATCATAACTACTTTTAAAAGTATGGTATGTATAGTTTTTAAAATAATAATATTAAAGATCTTCTGTTTTTTTAAAAATATATCT
>JAUIMW010002372.1:0-10822 GCA_033557785.1 Enochrus cinctus | reverse complement strand
TATTTCGTTTTCCATGGATCCATTGCTCTGTATTTCTACACCAAAATACTTGTAGCTCTCTACTTGCTCCAAAGTCTCATATGTTTTTTCGTTGTTTGCTTAGTGCCGTCACCTTGGATTTCGCTGCATTTATTTTCATGTTTTTGCTCTTGAGGGCATGATACCATAAATTTAAGTTGACATTCATATCGTCTTCATCTTCTGCACAGATCACAAGGTCATCTGCAAAAGCACATACTGACATTTCAACAGTTCTTAAATTATAATAGCCTATTTTTAGGTTCCTTGTGGACTTCTGGGTTGCTTTTATAACATCGTCCATAACAATTTAGAACAAAATCGGGCTCCTCCCTGTCTTAATCCGCCATTAACCTGGAATTTTGTGGATTCTTGGCTATTTTTCTTGATGTAATTAATGCTGCTGCTGTAAAGGCTTTTTATCTTCTCTATTAGTTTCGGGGACACTTCCCTATTTTTCCTATCCAGACTTTTCTAGGCTGGTGAATCCTTTGCACGAATCTTCTCTAGCATTTGTTTAATCCTAAATATGTGACTCCGTACTCCTCTTCCCTTTCCAAATCCACATTGTGCGTCGTATAGTTGGTTTTCTCTTGTTCTTCTTAGCTTTCACCTTTGCAAGAGTGCTCAGCAGGTAATTCCTCTATAATTAGCACATTCGTATGGGTCTCCCCATTTCTTATATATTGGTACAATGATCCCCGTCTTCCAATCTTCTGGTATACTACTATCAACTCATGTCCTTGGGTCCCAAGCATTTCAGCATTTCTGCCGTTATGTTGTCATGTCCCGCTGATTAACATCTTTTTGTGCTCTTTATTAACTCCATGACGACTTCTGGGTTTATTTCTTCAATTTCTTTGTGATGGTTGGCTTCTGGTTCTTCAAAGTAAGTTTCTGTTCTCCCATTTCGCGTGCAGTTTTCCTTGAGTTTGCTGCCGACGGGTCCCCCTGAATCCTGTTAATGAAGTATTTTTTCTTTGCCTCTTTTATGTTATGTCTAATAGCGACAGCATAAAAAGTATACAAGTTTTTGAGTTCATGATAGCCCGCGTTTCTACAGAGTTGTTTGTACAATTTGTACACGAGTCTAATTTTTTTGTAACTATGTATTTTTGCACTGTTTTATTTATTGTAGATACAACAAAAAAAGGTTGTAATTTACAAATTTTACTCTTTTAAACAATTCCAGTGAATGGACTTTTACTTGTCTTAATAAATATATGATAAATGTAAGTTTTTGTAACGTTGACCTCTTTCGTAAAATCATTGGTGACTGAACAGTACTCATGGGAATACATCACATTGAATTACTCCGTAGCAGCGTCCCACCGATGTTTTCGAGGTGTATGTCGATATTAATATCACCGGCAATTATTTCGTGCGAAAAATACCATTTTCTAACATTTAAAAATTCTGTAAGTTGTAATACATCCGTTTTGCCTGGTTTCCGTTAGTATAATTACATCGAATTTGTAACTTAACGTCCTTAACATTATCGTATGTTCATCCAGATGTGCCAAAGTTCCTCTAATATTGATGTTTAGCAATCAGTGACCAAAGGTATTTTGTGACAATCTCTGTAAAAGCCGGTTAAAATCATCTAGAGCCAAAAATCTAATATATAATAATGTAATGAATAAGTTATGGGTGATATTGTCAGTGGAAAATTGGACTGTTAGTAGTTAATACTTTCTAATGTTCATCAATATTTCGATTTATTTTTCTAAATCTTCTACTGGGTGCAATTTAACGTATTACATCTGTGAAGAACTGCATCAAACGCTTTTAAATGGAAAAACACAAGTAAAAATCACAATGAAACTTAGTCTTCGACTACCATGTGGAGTAAAGATTGACAAAATTTACTCCACATGGTAGCTTTATATCTGAAAAATTTTCTTAAAAGAAAGTATAAAATCTCCCTCTGCATAGACACTACCCAAAAAATTATCCATCTAGAAAATACAATAGAAAAAATACAATTAATCAGACTACAAAGTTCTAATAAAATCAAGGACTATTGTGCCTCGTCATTCGGCACCTCCGCCGCCCAAGGGCCTTGTTGAGTTCATTCCCCGTGGATACATGCATTATCGGCGAACGTTCTTCTCTTCTTAGATGTATGGCATTAAATGTTTATTAATATACACAACATCACCAGTTAAAGTACCAGGAATTTCGCTTATAAATATAAAGATGCAACTATTTTCTTGCAGTTTTCATTTTCATCTCAAGGTTCCTTATACGACTACATTACTCAAAAGATCTCAAGCTATTCTCTATGGCCTCAATTTTGTTTTTTTGGAGATTCAGCTCTTGATTTGCCAGACTTCCTTATACTTGTTGACTTGCCTTGTAAGTGCTTACACCTCCGTAATCATGTAATTGTACTTGAATGACATAGACGTTTTCATATCAGTAATGTCTTAATTTCTTGGACACTCCGGAGCAACGTTGCGTTGGTCCCGTTCTCATCTTCATTTTGTTTACATATGGCGCCAATTGGCACATTTCCAGTTATTTTTCCGCAGTTTATATCTTCTTCGTTTAAAGAGTGTCCAAAATGGTACAGAAATCCAGACGGTTTACAGGTGACGTTGAAGTTCTTGCTTATAGTTCAAACAACGCATTGTCATTGTTATGATTTTTATACGTTTGACAGCGATCACTTCTTTGAATGTTTCTTTTATGATGTTCCTGTACTGTTCGATTTGATTCCTTGCATTATGTGACAAAACTGCAATTATGGGCCAATCCGGGCACAATGCACTTCAAACACTTAAAAAGTCAGGCTAATGCTAATTATATAAAAAACGAATTATTGTTCTTCGATTGTTATGAATGTAGGTAATATTAAGTAATACCAATATAATTTGATTGACTTTCTTTATTTTCAGTTGAATTGCTTCGCCCTTCAGTTAGATCATAACTAGTGCTTGAAGATAATAGCAAATCAGGGTTTATGTTTTACTTTTTTCCAAATATTCTTTATAATACTCAAACAATTTTTTTCCCCGTCCAGTTTTGTTTTGTTCGTCAATATTTTTGTTTATAATTTCTCTCAATTGCCCTCCAATGCTTTTCAAAATTCCCTGCAGAATAATTCGTATTTTGCGTATTATTTACATTTTCCGCTAATATTTCCCTGATTTTTTCATATTCCTTTCCATAGTTTTGGAAAATAGAAATCAAAGAATCATAACCCTACATTTACTTTTGTTATTCAATTTAAGTACGATAATAACATGTCATATTGTCGTAGTGGCAGCTCTATTCATATATCTTCTTGATTTTGCTTGCATGCATATAATTGAATTGGCATTTTATACTGGTTCCTTTTTAATACCTACACTAGTATTACCACAATTGACTTTTTTCTACCGTTTTAAAATTTTCTGCAAGAAGTTAACCAGAGGTTCAATTTCTTCTTTATTATCAGCAAACATTAAATTAGTTTCATCAAATAAACTTACAGACAATTTAACATTTTGCCTTTCAAGATATGTGGGATAAACTGCTTTTTCTGATAAATAAGGAGCAAGCATTAAACAAGAATCTTTTTCGTTGTGATATAATTTCTCTATAAAGGAAACGTTGAAAAACGTTATTTCATATAGTATTAAGAATGTTTTTTCTTTCTCATTACACCAATTATATTTAATATTTTTCAAAATATGTGCAGAGTCTATAAGTATAAAAACAGATCTTTAACTAAATGTATTCAAAAAAGTAGGTTTCAATTCTCCACCATTGCATGAATAAAACATTTTTCTGTTCACCCCGTTATCGTTAGATATAACTCATATAACTATATATTCAACTACAGTTAAAATTCAGACATAAATAATGTTTTAAGTAATTCTGATTGAAGGTTTTTTACGGGGGAAAGGGCTACCACAGCTTTATTTTTTGATGATATGGAGTTTAACATAAACATCTGCACAGTACTTGCAATTTCACTTTGTACCTCCTTTGTGAGATAGATCTGATTTAATATAATGGTGAACATTTATTTTTTAAATAGGGAATAGAAGAGTCAATGCCGATCATATTGTAGCCAACATTGCGCACTAATTGTAGGCAGCCGGAAATAATAAATTAAAGATTGCCACTTTGACCATAGTATTGGAATCATACCTTGGAGAAAGCATAGTGCTGTATTTTAATTGTTTATTAAGAAACTTAATATTAGATCCAGATTTTAAATTTACTTCTATTATATCGGAAGTCAAAACTGAGATGTTCGTTAGAGTAGTTTTTGTGTCTTTTTTAATGTTAACTGTTCTCAAATGATTTAAACAGTATTAATCTAATTTGAAAAACAAAACAGACTCCTCTTTTAGAATATAATAGAATTTCTCAAAAATGATTGAATTACCTTGAAGACATTTTTATTATTGTCATTATTAATTAAGTTATTTGACATATTTGATTTAAAATTGTTGGAATTGCATTCTTTGTCAATCTTCGGAGCTTGGGAGTCGTTTTTTCGATTTAATGAAATATTAATCTTCAAAATGTTTCCCATAAATTACATTAAATTTTTTGGCTTTAACACAGCAAACTTCTTTTCTGTTGTCTACAGGGAATAATATAAATAAAAAGATATATATATATATATATATATATTTATTATTCCTGTTTTTGTTGCTATTACATAACTTTATGCAACATCTATGTGGCATTTATTCATTGCGTTGTGATCTGCACCGGACGAGAGATGCGTTACAAATGCACAGATTTGATGTCGCTCCTGTTCTATCGACTTTTAACTTTATATTTTATATTTTGAACACAAATAAAAAAGTTAACTCGTGAATGATGAAAGGCCTATTAAATTTTATAAGAAAATGGGATATATTACATGAAACTTTCAAACTAAAAAAAAATGTAGAAAGTATACAAGAGAGTAAACTGCACAGAAATACATTGAAGAAGCTACAATTGACAATTTCAATAACACAAATGAAATATTAGAAATCAAAGACAGTAATAATCAAATGTTAAAAGATAAAAAAAGGACATGGCAAATTCATTTATCGACTACTCCACAAACATGTCACAAGATAGCAGCAGAAGAAGAATCTTCTGATTCCGTTTACCATCGCACATCGTTAAAACAATATTTCTCAGGTCGAAAGCGAGATTACAATATTAACCTACTTAAAAAAAGTAGCCCAGTAGGACACGATGACACTTCAAACAACTTAATAAAAAAATATCTTCAATATTTCATAATTCCATTGCAATATATAATAAACCTAATTTAAAATTTTTAAATTAAACTACACCTACACTTACACCTACACCAAAACACCTGCGAATACAGGCTTTCATTGCTTAGTGTGTGATTACTTTTTTAAATTGTATTAACAGGGGAATCACAATTTGACAAGTAATTCAACATTTTAGTATAAAGAGATATCAGGGAATCAATTTGAAATTTGAAATCGGTTTACTCGGCCGTTGCAGCAAAGGCAAAGCACCCACGCATACAAAGAGAGAACGATTTTGTTAAACATACAAAATATTTAGTTTGGCATACAAAAAGTTTGCTCCATATGGCGTCAGCTAAAATATTTTGTTAAACTTACAAACAATAGTTTGTTAAAACCTAACAAAGCAATTCAGTCATCACTCACGTGCTTTAAAATGGTTTAGGTACTAAACTGGTTCTAATAAAAACAGTTTACCCGCGTATCTGAAAACTGTCTGTTTTTTTTTTGTTAAACGGTAAACTTAAACATAATTTAACAGTGAAAATATTCGCAAACGTAGAAATATACTATTATTTGACTCGGAGTGTTATATCATCAATGATTTGACGTGCATATAAGTAAGCACAAACATTCTGTAACATTTGTTCTATGTAATCAATGTAGTTTCTTCCTTTGTTAAAGATTCTAAAGCTCTATTTCTCGCGAGCATCATTAAAGTGACATCTCATGCGCCACATAGAGGCCACGACCTATCTTTATACTAATAGTGTACTTCTTCTGAGCTTTACATTGTCACTTTTTTAGAGAAAATAAAAAAGATTTTTTTTTCTTTTTATTTTAATTCACTTACATATAGACATAACTTCCACGGCGCCCCGGGCAAAGAAAAAAGTAGACAGCGACGTGCTGTTATATCCATTACGAAGCTGTAAAAAAACTGTCATCAGTCATAGCACTCTACGCGCTAACTCGCGTCGACTCGAATTAGGGTGGGCTATATCATATCGTGATCACTTACGCTGTTCAAAGTGATGTTTTAATATTGATACTCAAAGTTCAGTTCTTTACAAACTTTAACAACTGTTTATTAAGTTTTCTACATGTTTTTATGCCCGATTGGGCGTATTTTTCGTGTTGGAAACAATGATTAATAAGTGTCGCGTGCCTGATTCAAAGGAATTGATATATTATTTTTTCTTTTGAAAAAGCATGTATCCCTTTATTTTTTTAAGTTAAACTGGGGCGAAAAAGAGAAAAACAAACATAATGGTGTAGAATGCCTCCACAGTACCTCTGTCGGATTTTCACGAGATAATACTTTTCAGGAAATTCTTTTGTGTCTTGGTGTCTATTATTGCCACTGGCAGTTTAAAACTTTTCTCGCTGGAAGGAATAAAGATGCAACTAAACTATGGAAACAATGTATGTTGCTTCTTTATTTCCAACATTTCTAGTATCTATAGACGTTGGAGGATAGATTTAAGCTCGATTTTTTACTCCTTACAGCCAATCTTAACAAATAAACAACTATTATACGAAGTAACGCTCGAACAATTCGTTTTGCTTCAGCCTCATTCTTTCAAAGTAAATTTTAACAAGGGAAAGAAACGCCAAATTATACGAAAGGTCGAAATTCCGCCCTTAATAATCTCCTCCTTAACTTTATTTACAAGTTAATTTTTATAAAAGTTTAAAAGTGCCAAAAATTCCCTAATTTTAAGTCGATATCCATTAAGGAAAATTGTTAAGTTGATAATTAAATAAGTACTTATGAGGTAATCGATGCCCTAATAAACTTTAATAACTTCTTTATAATGTTTATCTCACGGCTTAAGAAGCCAAGTATTCTACGCTTCTACGGAATTACCACATTGAAGTTATGATAATTCAAGTAATTCAAGTGCTGCTAACTAAAAACGGTTTCGGTCCCACCAACTATTAATTCAAATTCTCGCAAAATATAATAATTTGTTGTTTAAATATTTGATTGGTTTTTACTAGAGTTTTAGTTAGAACTCTAAATTAAATATCAATGTGCATTTTTAATAAAAATATTCTAATGGGAAAAGTGGATTAAGGCCAGGAAATGTTTACAACTTTCTAAATAAAAATATATAATGGAAAACCTAGGATACAGTAAATTCAAAAGCTAAAGGCAATCTCTTTATTCGTCTCATCTATCCGTTATTTAGATAAGGGTTGTAATAATATACTAGGATGTACTTACACATAATATACATGCTTACAAAAGGAATATGTAGATGAAATGATGTTGCTGAAATCAGATTTCCTAGTTTTCATCCCGGAGTTTGCGAGTGCAGAGCAGAATTCCATTTATGTTGGCTGTCTTACTGGTGACAGACGTCGTGTCGTCGATTCAAGCTGGGATGCCAGGATTCTTTGCTAACTGGCCACGTTATTATTCCTTTATTTTAAATTACGAATCCTAAAACAGAAGCTCAACGCCGCAAAATACTAAAGTAAAGTTACCATAAAAATTATACAGTGGGGCAGATTTTATTTAAATCCACGTGCAAAAAAAAACCCTAAGTGCCTATAATGGAAGATGCAGGCGAATTAATTTTTAAAAAAGAAAGTGCCTTTCACAACCTCCTTGATAGGAATTTTCAACCCTCTATTCGTAATCAATGCTGCTGCTTAACGGGCACTATATTATGCATGAGAAAGTAAGAGGCTCCAAGAACTCTAGAACTGTCTTCTCAAGGATGTTCTCCAAGAGCACCTTAACAAACCTAGAAATTTTCATATTTCAAGGTAAAATTCGCTGTTTATTTAATGTTGTTAGCTTAACTTTCTGTACGCATTGCATTTTTGGAGCTACGTTAAAATTCTTCGCCTTCTACGAAATGAACCTAATGTGATGAAATCAAATATCAAAACGGAATGTATAAGCGGTGTATTTCCAACCAATAGAATTGAATATGCAAGTGAAATTCAAGGTGAATATTTGCAGCATAATACGCTGGAGAGACATTTCGATGCAACGCCGGAGCACGGTAATTGGTTTTACATAAAACCAAACTACCTACAGCTATACCTATGTATGTTCACCAACGGCAAAATTACATTCATTCCGTGTAATTTATGATTTTCATTGATTCTTGGTAAGCTTTACATTTCAAATGAAGTCAAAGAAAAGCTTATAACGCGGCTTGGATTTATATCACATATATTTTTTATAGGGTTCTGTTAAAATCTGTTAAAAATTAGAATTTTTTATACACATATGATATGATATAAACGTAAATTTTATGATTATGTAGAATTTTTAATTATAATGTTTCCATTTAACGATTGAAGACCGGAAAAAAATATAAAATAATAAATAACTATATGCAAAACTATCTTTCCTTATAATTTGTATAAGTATTGCTCTTGTTGAATTGCTCATCGGGAATCAATTAACCGCACTGTTCATTCCGACTTACCCGACTATCAGACTCTTTTCGAGTTAGCAACGTATATAAGAATGTTTTAACGTACCATTCAATAAGTCCTGTCCTGATACTATCTATACTAAGGGTTTGGGATAACTGAGATTACCAAAACATATCAGTTTATGGTTTCCTTGTTGACTCTACTAGTCAGTGTTAGTGAACATGTCAAATATATAGAGGGTTTTTTTGTCTATAAAAGAGCGGGTACATTACAGGTTCGGTTTTGCTTTACGTTTCGTTTCGTTGTGTAAAGCAAAATTGTGTATTTTATCTGACAATTTAAATCCGGACGCAAATGAAACCATTGATATAGTGTATTAAGCTTTATGTAAAGAACGGTTAGAAATAAATATAGAACAACGAACGATCTGAATTTAAACAAGGAATTACAAAAATCTACGACAAAATATGTAAAACATGCACTAATAATTCATTTAGAGAATATTTTAAGCTACTACAAATCATTATCAAAAAATTAAGTCTATATTTTAAAACATCAATGAGACAAATTTGGCTTAAGTCATGATAAGTTAAGAAAAATAATCAAAATTTAATGGGAAAATTAATTATAAATTCATTCCTTTTTATTTTTCATGGGCCACTACTGGCAACGGTACATAATTCAATCACATTGTTAGGAATTACTTATTTATTTTATATAAAATTAAAATACACTTTGTTCTCCTAATTATCATATCATTGATAGAATGATAAAGATTACTTAATTAATAAAATTCTTAATATTTGCATATAAAAAATTAAATTTATTCTATTTTATCGTATAACAGGAGATCAGGATTTAAACCTGCAGAAATAAGTAAAATGTCAATGATTGGCCGCAGTAAGGTTTGTGCAAAATTATTTTAATAAGATTCAAATCACAATTTCCTTAAAGAAAACGATAAAATAAAAAAAAACTTAAACTTTAAAAAATTTTGCTTTGCTATTGTTGACATATTGCTCGACCCGTATGTTAAATGTTTTAATGCCGCACGCTTTGACCATTTCTGGGAGAATATTATAATATTTTGGAGCTAGAAATTTATAATAGTTTTGTATCACAGTTTTCTTTAATTTTGGGATTTCAATGCTCTGGTTTTTCGCTGCTCTAGTTTCATACTTGTTGCACTGTTGTGATTTAGACATTTTAGGTCTTTAAAAGTAATTGGTTGAGTGTTTGTTTCAAGGTAGAGCTTAACCGAAGGGTGAGACCTTTGCCTATTATATAGTACTTTTATGGTATATTTGTGCGCTACCGCTAATTTTTTTAAGGTTTTGTCATGTGCACCACCCCACGCCAATATTCCGTAGTTCATTAGAGTAAGTGTTAGGGCATTGTATACCATGGCTTTATTTCTGTTATCTAAAACATTTTCCAGACCATATAATTATGGAATGAGCATATCTAGTTTTTTTGATATTTGATCTATGTGTTCTTGCCATTTCAGAAATCTGTCTATCACCACCCCAAAGTATTTAATGTGTGTCGTCGATTTTATGACCTCACATGAACATGGATGCTCACCAGTACAATCTGACACGTGCGTCATTATTTTAAAGTCCTTGTGCGGTTGCCCTTTTCTTGTTGGAGAAAAAGTGATATATTTAGTTTTTTCTGTATTGAGACTTAGATTGTTATACGCTAGCCAGTTACTTATTTTGCTTATACCCTTATTGGGTTCTCCGAAGACATCTTTCTATTCTTCTCCTTCGATAAACACAACCGTATCATGAGCGTATGCGGCCAATTGGGTGTCTGTATCAATATTAAACAAGTTGTTTGTATATACAATAAACAGAATTGGGGCGAGAACCGTGCCCTGTGGCAGCCCGATCTGAGGTGCTAAATTAAAACTCAGTTCAGTATTTTGTATTTTGTATTTTGTTTTTTGCGTTCTTTCAACAAGAAAGTATTTCACGGTTGTTATTGTTTTTGTTATATTGTACATTTGATCGTTTTTTTTTAATATAATTTGAATTGAAATTTATTTTAAGCATGATTGAATAGTGGTCACTAATGGTTGCTTCTAAAATTATCGGTTTTAGGTTTACTAAATTTCTCATATTTAACGGAACAAAACAATAATCGATACACGTAGCTGATGTTTCTGTAACCCGCGTTGG
>JAUIMW010002371.1:0-10823 GCA_033557785.1 Enochrus cinctus | reverse complement strand
CCCCCCCCCCCCCCCCCCCACGATGCATTGTTTTTATACGAGGGATTGTAATTTAGTGGGTTTGTACTTAAATAAGAGTGTGATAGAAGATTAAATTGTGTACAGAATTAATTTTTAATATTAATCCCTAATAAATATAGTGACAGCGGGGTTTTGGGGGGTCTGGGGGACGTAGTCCTCCAGGTGTTTTGTCTTTATACGAGAAATTGTAATTTTGTGGGTTTGCACTTAAATTTCAGTGTGATAGAAGATTAAATTTTGTACAGAATTAATTTACAATAAATATTAGATTGAATTGATAAAACTCGGAACAAATGTCTCCGTTTGGTGTGTTGGATAGAAACGGATTCGCCGGGAGAGCTGACTTCCACGAAGAAGCTTACATTAATAAATTTATACAGGAGAGAGCGTAGACAGTATCCCTTTCATTAGGATTCGGCATAGGTTGCTAAAACACGTAGTCATGGATCTTCGGTAGTGATCGATAGGAATCACGACATTAATATTTATTTTATGTAATATCCATGGTATCTCTGTTCTTCGAAGTTTTAAAATATTCTTGCTTAGATCCAATTGTGCTTTTAATTTCTTCAATATTTCCATGCCAATTATACCATGAAATAAGTTATGAAATTTGAATAAACAAAACTTCAAATTACAGCTGTATTCATTAAATATTTTTGGAGCTGGTATTACTATGGTGTTTTTATGGTTGGATTTTTGGAAAACACTGGTGACTGTAAATGTTTTTATTTATTCTTAAAATATTATTTTGTTTAGACGAACTAACGAAGTATGGTGTGAGTGAAAATTTTGCTCATGGGTTTGAAGATTTTCTTCGGTATGTTGATAAATATTTGTTGCTGTTTCCAAGTTTTGAACATGAGTTTGGATAGATAGTAGATACGTTTTGTACCTTGGAGATGGGAGGTCTATATACCCATTTCGATACTGCTTACATCCACCAACAAAATAATAGGTTATGGCTTCAATATAACAAATAATAACACATTCTTCATAGTTTTCCCGGGGCGTTTTTTATACAAATAAAAATTCGTCCCTCGTCGTTACTCTCCCTCCCCCCACGAACGTCCTGTCACCTCGTCAGTGTTGCTCTCACCTATGTCACACGACTTGTAGTTTATTTGTTCCAATTTCGAGTTTGAAAACTCCCGACATTTCCCATTCAGCCGAAAGTTTGTTTAAGACACTTCGCTGTCTCTAAAATCATAGGCAGCTAGATCCAGATGGCGTTTCAGTGGAACAAGCGACGATCGCGTCACGCCAACTCGATACTCTTGATCTGCCTCAAGCTGGTGCGTCGCCCGGAGATGTCTGCGATTTTATTAAATTTTTCTCTCTCAGAACTTCTTCTAGGAGGAACTAACAATGAGATTGCATGCAAGAGTCCCTTGGGGAAACCATGTGCGCGGAAACGTTGAAGGGTGAAAGTATTAGGAGATATTACATAATAGGATATATCGTATAAGGTGCGGAAAATCTTATAACACTTTGGAGATGCGTTGTTTTCGCGGGAGCCGAGGGAGTGTCGTATGAAACCACCCATATGTGATATTGTTTCGTTTTGAAGACCGGAAGATAATACGGCCATTAAAAGGGTTGAGCTTACCCTTATGGTTCGTTTCACACACGTGTATCTCATTTAATTTTAAAAAGACTTTCTCTAGGGGGTTGAGTTCTGATGACGTTATGTTTTTAGGTAAATAGATGCCTTGCGACCCTTGAAATTGAGTTTTGCTTTTAGAAGTTGGCTTTTCATAATAACCGTGAGGGGAATCCCCGATAAATTATCGGTCCGAATTCTAACAACGAATGGTGCTGGCAATCGGCCGTGTGCGTGTTTTCGTCTGAGGAAGTCGACGATAAATTTCGAATAAAGCGCCGGACTTGGGTAACGACACAGACGAAATAAACCCTGACAACATTAGGGGTAACCGTGCGGTAATAAAGTTTGATGATATGCCATAATATATGCATTAAACATTAATTTGTCCCGGCTTTACTAAAAAATTGCTTCGGGAAATGTGGTGGAATTTATTTCGGGGGTGATATGACTACCCTTAACTACCCCCGTCGTTATTAAGAAATTCGTTGCACACGCTCTCTTGGTGTTGTTGAAGATTTACTGGAGAAACGAACAACCAGTAAATTATTTACTACATATTCAGTCAATCGTCTGGCGAGCCGTCACAAGACTGCCCAGACAATTTACTACCCCTGCCTGTTGGTCATGTTCTCCTCCGGGGGTTGGAGTTAGTGGCAAGAGGCAGGATATGGCAAGTTGAGTTATTCGTTGATGTCGGAGCTGCAACTCCGAACTGGAGTAGATAGATTGAATGTGAGTTATGGTTTCACATCGAAAAGGCGTAGATGACCCCTTTCCAGAGTTGCGCTCCAGCCAAGTTAAACTTGGCACGTTAGCCCTCCCAAAAACTATCCAATCAACATGTGCGCCGCATATGTTTATTGAAAAACCATTTATAAAAGGGTTATCTTGCGAATTGCTGCGATTCTTCAACGTCGATTCCCTTCCGTACGCATAAACAAGATGAAAGTGCTTCCAGCAGGTCCATAACTCCAACACATGCTATATTTTTCGTTGATTGATTGACGCGAGCAAATTTTGAATGATTAGAGGATGGATAACTTTTTTTTTGTTTTGGTTGGAAGTTGAGCTTAAAAGGGATGTAGATTTGTGGAAATGGAAGGATAACAAAGGGAAAATATTGAAATTATGTATATTAGATAGTTTATAAAAGTGGAGAGCGTATCTTTGAATCTAGGAATTACTGGAGGGCGCGCACAGACGGCACCAGGCAGATTTGAATAAGCTGCATGCTGCTTTGGCAAGTTCAAGTTTTCCAACAAAACGCAGTTTGTTTATAAATATGCAGATAACTCGAATGGAACTGTGTTGAAAGCGTCCAACAATAGAACTCTCGACTCGTTTATATGAATTCTTAGTCACTTAGCTGGATGGGCTTTGGAATAAAACTATCAATTTGCTAGTAAAGTTTCTTAAAAAAAGGGAAAATATGGATAATATCAAATTAAATTTTTATATTATCCATTACTACACAAAAGCCTCGAACATTGTGATTGGCAATTAATGAGAGCAAAATAATACTAGTCGAACGTCGTATGCAATAACACTGCACTTGATAACATAAAGATCAATATTAACCTTATGGAGACAAGGGGCGTCTGTGACGGTCCCATATACATTTCAGGTTACTATTTCTGATAAAACAGTCTTGTTTCTTTTTACTTTCTGGTAGAAAGTTCTTGTGTTGTTTCTAATTATATACTCCTCCATATGCTTCATCTTCTCTTCCCACCACTCTCTCTTCTTTCTTCTGCAGATGGCCTTTGCTTCTCTTCTTCGTTGCTCATACTCTCTGCCCAGTGTTGTCTCTCAGCACATCCAATCTTTTCGCCAGAAAATGGTCTGAGTTCAAATCTGCTCTCCTATAACTCCTCACATTCTCTACTGTCGTTGCGTGCCTGGCTTCTATCAATGCATGGTTGATCTGGTTCCTGCTTTTGCCATCTGGTGAGACCCATGTAACCTTGTAGATGTCTTTACGATCAAAAATGTGCATATAATCCTCATATCGCGCTCCAAGGCAAATTTAATAACTTTTTTCCCATTCTCATTTGTATTCTGACATAGACATAACTGTTTGATATCTTTTCTCATTTCCAATTTTTGCATTAAGGTCTCCTACAACTATTTTAACATCGTACTTGGCATTCTCCTCCATTATATTGTTAATTTCCTCATAGAAGTCATTACCTCCAGACTTTTATCTTCTGATGGAGTATGGACGTTTATTATCGTTATTTTCCTGTACTTCCCTCGCAGGTGAATGCAGCACAACCTCTCCGAGATGGGTCTGAAATCTACGACCACTCCTGCAAATCTTCTTGGCACCACAAAGCCTGTGCCGAGCATGCTATCTGTTCCTCCGCTCTTGAAGAACAAGTGGTCTTCAAACTCTTCCATTTCTGTCCCCATCAGTTTGTTTTCTTGCATGTATATTATATGTTCTCATAACTCTCAGAAGTTGTCTAGGTGTCCCCTTCTCATAGATGCTTCGCACATTCCAAGTTCCAATATTCATTTATTCACCTTTCCGCAACGCATTTTCCAATCCATTGCCCTTGTCCTCATCCTATTCCCTCGTTCACCTGCTAGTTTTTTTTTTCGTCTTCAGTGACCAACTTCCTCCCTGATCTATCCCATCTCCATAGTTCCCCATCCGCCATCACCTTGCTGTATCCAATCTTTATCTCCCAACTCTTCTTTAGCAGACTTTCTTGTTTCTTTTCCCCTTTGCCTCTCTTCTTTGGTTTCGTCATCGTTTATATAGATCATACCTCCTTTCCTATTATGTTTATTTTTCATTATCTTCTTCTTGTCTTCCTCTGTCGCTAGTTCTACCAAACAATGGCCGCCACCAATCCTGAGCACCCTTGTTAGTGGTACCTCTACTTGTAGATCTTTTTCTTTAGTATACTTCTAACTTCATCCTTGAGGTCATTTACCTTGGTAAAATTGAAGGAAATACATTCGCAGCTTCGATACTCGCTGACTCGGGCAAGCCTTCGTTATTTAACTTTCATTTTGCAGCTTCGCTGATCATCATTTCTACCTCTCTAACATTGTAGCTGGATATGCTCGCAGCTTCACTGCTCGCTGACTAGGGCAAGCCTTCGTTACCTAGATTTCATACTGTAATTTCGCTGATTATCACCTATTCCTTTCTAAAATTGTACATGGATATGCTCGCAGCTTCAATACACGCTGACTCGGGCAAGCCTTCTTTATTTTGTTTTCATACTGCAACTTCGCTGATCGTCACCTATTCCTCTCTAAAATTGTACATGAATATAATAATAATAATAGTAATAATAGTAATAACGAACGACTTTATTAATTGAGTTTTACATGTTATTTACAATATTGACAATTAAGTCCAGATCAAACCTTCTTAGGAAGGCCCCCTGTTCAACTTAACCCTACCCCAAGTCCCCAATCCCCGTAGCACAATTATAAAGCAAGAAATGAAAAGCACCAAAGTATCATGATAACGACGCAGTATACGTAAAGGATAGTTTAAACCCCTCCGTGTTATGGCGTGGTACTGTTAACAAGCTCCTAAATCTCAAATTAATATTATGTATGTCCGTTCTGTCTATAAATTTGTTCAATAGGAATGGAGGCTTCTCATACTTGATTATCTTATATAATAGACATAAGAAATGCAGCTTATTCACATCCACCAACATCAGCCAACCAATTCTTTGCCGCTCAGCAGAAATTCTATCAAAAACCCTCCGACCACAAATAAAGCGCACACAGGCATTCTGCAACTTTTGTAGGGGTTGATTTTCAACAGCTCTCAAATGCGGAAAATCTCTATGGAGAGTTCTAAGCGTAGCATAGAATTTTTGAAGACAACTGGAAATATGCTCCTTAAAGCACCCAGCCACATCAGAAGCGTGACCAAAGAGAACGATGCACTGACTCCTATTACAGAGAAAATCTTTAATAAGGTTTATCGCAGAGCAATGCAGACCCAGATAGTGCAGTGTGGATGCTAGTATTTTGTGGCTCATGGTATCGAATGCTTTGGAGAAGTCAAGCGCCACCAATAGTGTACATCTTCCCTCATCCAGCAGTAGTACAAATGTATCCCGGTCTAAATCTAAATTAATGTTTATGGAGAAGATCATAATCATCCAAATGAGCACGAAGCTGCTGAGCTAAAACCTTTTTAATTTAAACTGTGAGCATTCACACCATCAGGCCACACGCATTCGTTTTGATAGTAGAAATGATTCTTAAAACTTCAATTTCTGATACCGAACGGAAATTTAAAAGATTTACCACGGACTCATATATTATTTTGATAAAAATCACACAGCTCGTCATTATCTGAGATTTCTGTAGCCTCATTAATGAAATATGTATTTATATAATTGAGATTAAAATCTTGGAGGCTGAAATCACTGGGTTTATTTCCTATTAAGTAAGCCGCTTTTTCCGAGCGCATTGACAATGTGGTACGATTTCAATGTCGTTTGTACTCCACGTGATCTGCTTTACTTTTTGTTCTCCTGTATTTTTGAAATTACTTATTACGCTCTTTGATCATCATTCTTATATTATCGGTCATCCATGGACAGAAGTCTCTAATCATCCTGGCGGTTCTGAAAGGTGCATGAATATCTAACAATGACAAGATAGATGTCGTCAGAAACTCGAGCTTTTGTTCGATAGTTTCCAATTGGTATATATTTCCGCTATATACTCTCAACTTCACTCGAACAAGTCCTCGATATTTTGTTTTTCGTTTGCAGCTTCACTGATCATCACCTCTACCTTTCTAAAATTGTAGCTGAATATGCGCGCCGCTTTGCTGCTTGCTAACTCAGGCAAGTCCTCGTTATTTAGCTTGCATTTTGCAGCTTCGCTGATCATCAGCTCTATCTTCCTAAAATTATAGCTGGATATGCTCGCAGCTTCCCTGTTCACTTACTCGGGCAAGCCCTCGTTATTTAGTTTTCATACAGCAGCTTCGCTGATCATCACTTCTACTTCTCTAACATTGTAGATGGATATGCTCGCAGCTTCGCTGCTCGCTGACTCGGGCAAGCCCTCGTTATTTAGTTTTCAAACTGCAGCTTCGCTGTTCATCACTTCTACCTCTCTAACATTGTAGTTGGATGTGCTCGCAGCTTCGCTGTTCACTGACTCGGGCAAGTCCCTTGCTGATCATCACCTCTACCTTTCTAAGATTGTAGTTGGATATGCTCGCAGCTTCGCTGATCATCACCTCTATCTTTCTAAAATTGTAGCTGGATATGCTCGCAGTTTCACTGCTCACTTACTCGGGCAAATTCTCGCAACTCAACTTATTAATATCTACTTCACTTGCTATAATCTATTTAAATTATAGCTGTATATGTTTGCAGCTTCGCTGCTCGCTGACTCGGGCAAGCCTTCGCTATTTAAATTTAATTTCGCAGCTTCGCTGATCATCACCTGTACCTCTCTAAAATTGCAGCTGAATATGCTCGCAACTTTGCTCGGGCGAGCCATTGATATTTCATTTTTCGCTTACAGCTTTTCTGATTATCTACCTCTCTAAAAATTAAGTAGGGTATACTCGCTAACTTGGGAAAGCCCTAAGTATTTAGATTTAATCTTTCAGTTTTGCTAATCATCACTTCTACTTCAAAAATTGTAGCTGGGTAAGCCCTCGCTATCTAATCTTTTTCATAATTTCAAAATATTAGATAGCTACAAGATAAAACTAAATAGCTATTTAAAAAGATAGAGCTGAATAACGAGCTAACTCAGCGAGCACCGAAGCTGCAAGCGTAAGCCATTAGAGAATAGACAATTATTAGAGAAATTACACGTTAAAAAAAAGGAGGACCTGCTCGAGTACGGACGATTATTAACGAAAACTTACCCATGTTAACGAAGTAACGAGCTACAATTTTAGGAGAGTATAAATAATAATAATCAAGGAAACTGCAAAATACAAACAAAAAAAACGAGGACTTGTCTGAGTCAGCGAGCAGCGAAGCTGTGAGTTTATCCAGCTACTATTTTAGAAGAGTATATATGATGATCATGTAAGGTTCAGATAAAAACAAAATAGAGATTTTTTTTAAGTTTAGATCTCTGGAAGTGCATATATGATTATTAACGCTACTACAATATTATTGTTAACAAGAGCTCACCTGAGTCAGCAAGCATCGAAGCTTTTTTAGAAAAATATGATCTGGCAAGCTAAAAGATAAAATAAAATAGCCAGGAATTGCCCGATTCAACGAGCAGCGAAACAAAATAGTGAGGGTCTATACGATGATTAGGGAAAGCTTCAAGAGAAATAACGAGGGTTTGTCCTGTTCAACATCAAAAGAGTATAGAAGATGAAGAGCGAAGCTGCAAGATAAAAAGTGAACAACGAGAGCTTGCCCGAATAAGCGAGCAGCGAAGCTTTTGCAAGAATATAGACGGTGCTAGTGAAGCTGCAAAAAAAAACTATATAGTGAGAGTTTGCTTGAGTCAGCGAGCATAGGCAGCTACAATTTTGGGAAGAGTATAGATTATAATCAACGAAGTTACATGTTAAAACTAATTAACAAACACTTGCCCGAGTCTACGAAACTGCGAGCATAGCTCGGGCAGACCCTCGTTATTTAGCTATAATCTTACCAGCTTCGCTGGTCATCTACCTTACTAAAATTGCTTATTTATCGGACAAGCCCTCATCATTTAGCTTTTTTCTTATAGCCTTATCTACCTTACAATTAATTATAAACGAATGCAATTGCAGCTTCGCTGTTTACCTACTCAAACAAATTTTCGGTGTATAGCTTTAGGTTTGCAAGTTCAGTGGTCATCACCTCCAACTTTCTAAAATTGAAGTTAGGTAAATGTGTATTCAGTTTCAGTGTTATAGAGGTAAATGACCAGCGAAGCTGCAAAATGAATTCTTAATACTTAATAAGCATCGAGCAGTGAAGCCACGAGCATATCCAGCTGAAATGTTAGAAAGGAAATGATGATCAGTGAAGCTGCAAGCTTTAACAAAGTCAAGTAAACAGCAAAGCTGCAAGAAAAACCTAAATAATGAGAGTTTACCCAAGTCAGCGAGTAGCGAAGCTGCTAGCGTACTTAATTACAATTTTAGAAAGGTGGAGGTGATGACCACTGAAGCTAAACACCGTAGGTTTGCCTGAATAGATAAGCAGAGAAGCTACGAGTGTGATTAGTTACAATTTTAGTAAGGCAGATGACTGGCTAAGCTTGTAAGATGAACGAGGGTTTGCACAAACTACCGAGCAGCAAAACTGCGAGCAGAAAGGTAGATGTGTTGACCTCTGAACCACTTGCACCAGCTTATTCGTAAAACTTGGCGCCTTCCGACTACCACTTGTTTTCATCAAGGGGTGATAACCTCATTGACTAGTATTTCTATTCTTACAAAAATGTAAAACAATTAATCGATAACTGGTTTTCCATGAAAACTAAACAATTCTTTTGGAAAGGCATCCTCAAATTGTCAGACAGATGAGAAGATATGCAGTTAACAAAGGTAACTATCATAAATAAAATATATGTTTAAAATTGTAAATGGGTATGCTCGAAGTTATTAGAAAAATCCTTTGTTATTTAGCTTTTTGTTAACATCTTTACCTCTCTAAAATTGTAGACGGATAGGCTCGCAGCTTCGCTGCTCGCTGACTCGGTCAAGCCCTCGTCGTTTAGTTTTCTTCTTGCAGCTTCGTTGATCATCACCTCTACCTTTCAAAAATTATAGCTGGATATGTTTGCAGCTACGCTGCTCGCTGACTCGGGCAAGCCCTCGTTATTTAGCTTTCATCTTGCAGCTTCGCTGGTCATCTACATGTTTAAAATTGTAAATGGCTATGCCCGCAGCTTTGCTTCCCACCTATTAGAACAATCCTTTGTTATTTAGCTTTTCGTTTACAGATTTGATGATCATTATCTTTACCTCTCTAAAATTGTTGACGGATATGTTCGCAGCTACGCTGTTCGCTGACTCGGGCGAGCCCTCGTTATTTAGCTTGCATCTTGCAGTTTCGTTGATCATCATCTCTACTTTTCTAAAATTATAGCTGGATATGCTAGCAGCTTCGCTGCTCACTTATTCGGTCAAGCCCTCGTTATTTAGCTTTCATCTTGCAGCTTGGCTGATCATCAGATCTACCTTTATAAAATTGCCCTCGTTATTTAGTTTTCATACTGCAGCTTCGCTGATCATCACTTCTACTTCTCTAACATTGCGGTACGATATGCTCGCAGCTTCGCTGCTCGCTGATTCGGGCAAGCCCTCGTTATTTAACTTTCATCTTGCAGCTTCGCTGATCATCACCTCTACCTCTAGCTGGATATGTAGTTTCGATGCTCGGTGACTCGGACAAGCACTTGTTATTTAGCTTTCATCTTGCAGCTTCGTTGGTCGTTTACCTTTATAAAATTGTAGCTGAACAAACTCGCCGCCTCGCTGCTCGCTTACTGGGACAAGCTCACGTTATGTAATCTTTTTAATAATTTCAAAATACTAGTATAGTAGTAGAAAAGTATATACGATGATCAAGGAAGCTGTTAAAAAAATGAATAACAAGTCCGAGTCAGCGTGAGTGGAGCTGCCAGCATAGACAACTAGCGTTTGTAGAAGATGATTAGCAAAGCTGCAAGCTAAAAACATGTTAACTAGGACTTGCTCAAGTCAGTGAAGTTGATAGTATACTGAGTCCGCGAGCAGCAAAGTTGTGACTTCAGGAAGCTAGATATCGGTATAGACAACGATCAACGAAGCTAAAAGATAGAACATGAATAACGAGGGTTTGTCCGAGTCAGCGAGCAGCAAAGCTACGAGTATAGACAGAGTTTTAGAACCGACGAGCAACAAAGCTACGAGCGTAAAGAGCTATATATTTGAAAGAATATAGACGATGACCAACGAAGCTGCTAGATAAGAATTAAATTGCCTGAGTCAGCGAGCAGCGAAGCAACAGACAACAGCAGACAACTTCAATTTAACATGCTTAAGCGAGTTTTTTTTTAATTCGTAAAAGCTGGTCATCATTGAATATGACAGCTTCGTCGCTCGGTACCTCGTAATTCTCTACGTTTAAGTGCAAATAAGTTAAAAGTTTCTGTTTTGGTGAAAACGTAGCCTCTAAAAATAAACCTGTAAATCCGAAAGTCAATTTAAATTCTTTCGCAGCACACTTCGATTTCCAGGCGAGTC
>JAUIMW010002370.1:0-10824 GCA_033557785.1 Enochrus cinctus | reverse complement strand
ATAGCTTCACAAACTTATGGTAAAAATATGTTTACTAACAAAACTGTGATGTCATTTGTTATATGATCGTTTAAAATTCGTGGTAACTTAGATAAAAAAATATAGGGCATACCCATAATTGAATTATTGAATCGTGGCCATTTTTCATCAATGTGCGATTGAAAAAAAAAACTCTTAACATTTTTTACAGCTTTAAATCTTAAGAAAAATAATGAAAAGTTTCTACTATTAATTATTATTAATATAGTCTTAATGCACTGCACAATAAACACATTTAAGTTTAAGTAAAGTTATTTATTGTAAATTTAGGTATACGAATGATATAAGAGTGAAAGTATTAAACTTACGGTTCTTTAATATTTTTGTTTAAATTGGTTATACATATATTACAGAAATCATTACCTTCGGAAATTTAAACAAGAACAAAAATTTCTATATTCACTGTACGATTTGCAGTGGTACTTCGTTTTATTGGTACTTCCACTCTTCAATTATCATGCAGATTTTATAATTTTTGAATATTCAAAAATATTGTTCAAAAAATAAAATAAAAAACCAATAGAAAATTTAAGGTAAATCCCAATCAAATATTGTCAATTATTATACAATTTTATTTTAAATATAAGATGAAGTTTATCCAAATGTTTTAAAGTAACTATAGGTAGGTACAATTAAAATGTACATTTTTGAAGATATTTATTACAATATAGTCATATGATATAAAACTTTTATTGAAATAATAATGGAGAAAAATTAGGACATTACAGATGTTAATTTAATGTAGCAATTCTTTATTTCTTGATTTTAGAATTGATATTACATATAAAGAAACTTTGATAACATGACAAGCAACTTTTTAAATAAAAGAAATATGGTTCCCTTTAGAACAATGACATCGTGACCGACAACTGCAACGCAAGTTCACCTGTCTACTATAAAGGTAGATCCAATGATCATACCTCGTATATTGTTTAATTTTATTGTATATGATGTAGAAATTATATAGCGAAACAAGATTGTTATTACAAGACGAATTAAACTAAACAGTATTGATTGGCTACTTTATTAATATATCTTTAGTAATAAACCAGTTTTTAATGATGTTATAAACTTGAATTAATTTTTTAATAGTTTCAATAAATATACATACATATAACATTAAACTTTTAAATAAATAAATATACTATGAAAAAGTAGGAACTAACTTTACTTTTTACACGAGAAATGAAACTTTAAGAAAATGCAAATACTGTGGAATCGTTTAATCATTTAGATTTATTCTTTGGAAAACAATAATAACATACCTAAAAAATATTCATTGTTTAAAAATTAATATCCTTTATTAACAAAATGAATGAATGTTTTGTAAATGGTAATGAATTCTAAATATTTTTTTATTTTAGAAAGGGGATATAAATGAGAGAAAAAGAAGTGAAAATAGATCCTTGTAATATACCGGATGTCAAATAAGACGTATTCTTTGCTTATTCTTTAATAAATATTTTTGATACGATAAGTGATTAAGCAACACCTGCAAAGTGAGAGTAATTTAAAACCCACATCAATAACTTATTATTGATGGTACCAAATAGAAAAATGTGCAAAACAGGCGCTGTGCCTGTAAGATTAGTGGATTATAAATTTGTTAGTAACCCTGTTATAACACTAATCGAGTCAAAACTATTGTCCCGGAGGTAAGACTGCTGGTTAAGGATACTACCCTGGAGGGAACGGGAAATATATTGAACAAGACCGAACAATTTTTATAGATGTGTTATGTGAGAAAGAACAAGATTATACCGTGCTTAAGAGATTTGATGGTAGTAGTGACTACCGATTAGTCAGTGGTAAAATGGGTTTCATCGACTTAAAAAATTTTAATGCAAACAACGATATCTTCTCTTTACAGCTTAGGAATATATTTTCTCAACTCGAGAAATATACTGGCACAGATGCTGTAATTGCATAAGCAACGGAGGTAGCTGTATACGCCCTAGGAAGAAAGATTGAAAAACTTCCGGAATAACGATAAATCTACAGATGCAAACGATCGTGGAAAAATTACAGGAAGGTTCGTGAAAGACTAATGATAGGAAAACATCAAATAATAGTTCATAATTTGAAAGATCAGAGTCGCGAAATCAGCAGGAATGGAATATTAGAGATCGGGTAGGTAAAGTTTAACCAGCGGAGGTTGTAAGCAATAAAATGAAACATTTCCCTAAGGAGATGAGATTACTGCGAATGTATTGAAGATCTCAAGAAATACAGTTTATTCGTTTCCGAAAGTAGGGATATAACATCATCTTGGAACAGCGTTGTGATTATATAAATACATGAAAAAGCGATGAGGAAGATCTTAAAAAGAGCCAAGATGGCTCGATCGACAAACGACCCGTCAACGCTAGCCACAGTTAAGTGGAGTCGACTCCGGTCTTAGCTCGGCTGAGTGACCGGTCCGGGGCCGGGTTGCCTTGCTCCGCGCAAAATGGGCTTAGATCCCGGCGAGAGCGGTTGGCTCAAACAAAGGGACTTGCCTTCCAACAGGATTGGTTGATTAAAAAAAAATCTTCAAAATTATAAGCCAATAAGTATATGTTGTATACAAGGTCCTTTAAAAAAATCATCACAAACCGATTAACTTTTCAGTTCAATTCTTTTCAACCCAAAGAACAGGCATGATTACGAAAATCATGCAATATCTGGCTGTGTGAAGACTATCGCAATAATACAGCCACTTAATGCGTTCTACCTGCATTGACGACACGAAATACCCAAATGGCACCTGAATATAGTGTATAAGTGTATATAGAAACTAAATATTTTGTTGAAATTTTACCTAAAAAAAATTTTTATTAGAGAAAAATTATATCCCCAAATTACTTTCAATCTTTGGTTATTTATATTATAAAGATTCTCGAAGGTTCAATCAACAAAATTCTTAAAGTACATCTATTTAGTATCCATAATAGTATAGTATCTCTTATAGAAAAAGGGATAAAAAGAAAATTGTGTTATATGTACAGGAAGCCTAGGATAATATCGTAGACCTTTGGGCGTCATGTTAAAGCGCTTTAATCAGAATATTGCTGTACACACGATACCACTGAGCAATTACACATAGACCAGCATTCCAATTGTATGTATTATCGAGTAAAGATATGCATGGAACATTACATACATACATTAGTGTAATGTAAGGTAACCTAAGGCTTAATATTATAATGTAATATATGGGTTGGGTAATAAGGTTAATCTATAAAATCTAAATTCAAACAGCCAAAGAACTTCTACATATATAAGATAAATATAGATCAGATAGAAATAATATTCCTGTGTAAAATTAATAAAACAACACGTATACTATTTTATAAATAATTCTACAGAACATATTGGCCGAGTATGTGAATACTACCTGCGTGCAACTGCAAGAATGAACTAAAAATACAGTAAATAAATGACTCTACAACTTCGATTAGTAAGTTGATATCGATTTTAAACAACTTTACTAATTGGTGCTTCATAGTCAAAAATAACAAAATATATTTTAAGATTCGATTTGTATCAGGTGATTATTTCAAATAAATTACCATAAATAAATGAAATTCCTTAAATGGGTGTTACTGTGTGACAAAAGTTAAAAATATATTAAATTACGAGGAAGATTGTTATAGTCCACCATTCTTAAATAAATAAGTGACAAGCGTGTTGTCTTTGGTGATGAAATAAAAAGCGCTTATAGGATCAAGCAAAATTCCCTAAAAATACGAAAACGCGCGAAAAGTTTAAAAATGATTTGTAAAATAATAGAAAACAAACAAAATAAGATCTGAAAAACAACAAACACAAAGTACAAAAAGTTAAAAACAGGCTAAACACAAACACATAAAAAAATTAATAAATTGCTTTAAAATTTGAAACTACGTAAAAACCGTGAATAGTTCATTCAGATTGTTACCCGTATCCTTGTTGAAACTATGCTCCTGTGTGTTTATGAGCTGAGCAAAGTTGGAGGTAGCCTTCTTCTTATTCTTTAGTTTTAAATTGTATTGCTTATTATTATGTATTTTCAGAGATCTGATGGCAAGAAACCCGAAAACGTTAATACTATAAGTGCTTTTTATTTCTTTAGCGAAGAAAACACACTTGTCACTTATTTAAAAATATATGGTGTGTCTCAGGGATATCGGAATAAGAAATTTCCATAAGGTTGGCATTAACCTATTTTATTTTAACACCTCCTGGAGTTTGTTGCCGAAATTATGTTCTCTTCTTCTTTTCTCAAATGAAATCTGATTGCTCAATTAATACATCAATTAAATTATTTAATATAAATATATAATGAATTAAGTAAACAAATATAAATAACACAAATCTAAATTTAAAAAATAAAATAAATAAATTAATGTTTTTATATTTTTAATAATATATAAATGCTTCTTTTTTATATTACGTACATATATATATATATATATACAATACAAAGTGCGAATGATTAAAAAGCAATACACCCAACATTTACTTAGGAAAAAGAAACAATAAAGACGATGAATGTAACCAAAACCTATTATCTGTTATAATTGCCTCTCTTGCCACTTTAACTGCGATGGATCAAATCTGTGCCCAGTATAAGACCTGCCTCGGGTAACGTAGAAAATTCTCTCGCAATGGAAATTTCTTAAATGTTTACAATCTTAGATGCAGAAATGACAGACACGAGTAATTTATACATGTATGTAAATGGGAGATTGATGTCTGCAAAAATATAGTTTACATTGCAAGCTCCCTATCTTGAAGTCTTTACCCGACCGATTGTTATTATTTCAGAAACTGTTGTAGATGACACCTCACCGACAAGAAGTTATTAAACTATCGTATCACGTTTCTACTACTCCTATAATTCTCGCAACAAGGAAAATAAATTCTTAACATCTGACGATCTTTTAATAAATATTTTCAATGGTGATACGATGTGCAACAAAAATCTATGTATGATACACATTTTTCATATATATGAGAATTTTCTCAATCATGCATAATCATATGATATAATAAATACTTTTCCAAAGAAAAACTAAATTGCATTCCATTTTATGTTCAACACATAAACGATTCTATTTAGTGGCGCTGTGAAAAATTTCGCCACGTTTCTGTGGAGACGGTGGCCTATATTAATGAAATTTTTACCATTTCAGGAACTATATGAACGTGAGATAATGGTGTTGTTATTTGCAGGTGCTGTACTCGGAACAGGTACGAGGATTTCCAGGTCGAAGGGTGCTGACCTTAAGGTGCGAGCTATTCGGCTTGGCTGGACATTATGCTCTTTTGCTACGGCCCACCGCACCAACTCCTGCGATTCCACATACTGCAGCTTATGTGAAGGTACAATATAGATAATATAAAACATTTAAATATATTGATTTCACATTTTCGAAGAATCGTTTTGCTTCGAGCTTTTTAGGTTGGTTTCATTTAGAAAAAATTGTGAATAAAATTTAGTAAATATTTATATACTGCATCATATTACAAAATAAAAACCTACATAATAGAAGATCAAAGAATAAAATATCATATAGGGTATTTTTTTACAAATGTTTCATAAATATATCATTATATTTACTCTACTAATAGTAAATTCTGGGAAAGCTTACAACTGTATATTTAGAATTTCATTACTTCAATTGAACTGAATGAATATCACTGAATCAATATTAATTACAGATTTTCATTAAATAGCTTATATACAAATTCGTAACTTTGTATTAATATCAGTTCCAGAAGGACAAATATACTAAGGATTGAATTCTCAACGGTTTTTGACCTAGTAAAGAACACCTAGTATTATTCTAAACGAGTAACTCGATGGCCTAGTTCAGAGCGGAATTTAATATCCACATTACGTTGTACTTGAATTCCAACAAATGACTTTTGTTTCGGTGTTTTGCATTTTTATTGAAAGGGAAATAGATAGCTTATATCAAAGAACCATTTATGCAGCTCTCCTTCGTCGTAAATGTAAACAGTTTAAAAATATTTAATGTAAAATAAAAAAATAAATACAGTAAGAAAAAAACCATCAAATTTATCGAATGTTATCTTAAAGATTTTCTAGCAGTATTATTTATAACTTGTGTGCATGTGTATTTAACCATCGTAGCACAGAAGCACACGGTGATGTAGATTTTAATCGTATGAGTATTCAAGTCAATACAAACTAAATGAAAAATGAATAACTATAGAGACAACATTTCGATTATTTAATTATATTATAAGTGAGTGAACTACTAGATCAAAATTAAGTTGTAAAAGTTATAATGAAAAAATTATCAGCTCAGTAGTTATTACATTTTTCATGCTAAAAAGATTTTAGCTGAGGAATAATTACAGATTGAAGAAATAAGTTCGGTTTCATCATTTATTTTAGGTAAAGTCTTAGTAGAAATTTTATATTTTAATAAATTAAAAATACTTTTATTTAAAATCGATTTAAAAAATTGTACAAAATATATCGGCACTACAAACATTATCATACTTACCTTCTCATTTGGGTGATATTTGATAGAAGTCATAATGTTGATTGAACATTCCTAAAGATACGCATCGATCATGAATGAAGTCGTTTTCCGTTCTCTTTCTAACAGAATTACTTTTCGTTTCATTCGACCGATCGGCAAGTGGTGACACCTTTGCATAAAAAATTCGTAAAAACTTTGTTTTCGATAAAATATAATTTCTTATAAAAACATTAATGATGACTTTGTGCTTGTTTATGTAGTTTTTAATCAACGATAATATGTTATTGCCTTATAACTTTATAACGAGTTGATTTTTTAATTTTTCAAAAAGTGATTTTACTCGAAACAGTAGGTAAAACCGTGAAGAATTTGAACCAATATTTTATTTGATAAAAAGTGTTATTAATGTAAATATTTGTCAAGGGTACAGCTACTATATTTTTTACTTAACACTGAACCAAAGCTAAATGTAATAATGTTGTTAACAATTTTTGTATTTTACTTAAAGGGTGAATTTGAAGATTTCTTTGTAAATTTTTGCATATATAGTATGTGCATCAATTTTATGATAAATTTCAATGTAAATGTAAATAGGAGTAGAACGATCATAATCAACTTATACTTTCAAAAAGACGGCTTAATTTTAGTTTTTACGATACGCATAACATGATTGTTCCATTTGAAAATAGCTTTTAATCGCTCATCTTTATTGCATAGTTTGATTGACAAAATAAAAAAATACAAGCAATATAAAAAATGCGTATGTGTAATATAATTGTATAAAAAATAGTGTACATTTAGACAAGTTTATATGCATAAACCATTACAAAAATTCATCTTCGCCTCTTCACCTTGTAGATAATGTCATGCTATTGCACATAGTAGTGTAAGTAATAATACAAATTTATAGTTAACTATGAGTTATGAAATTGAAAATAAAAAATTAATTTTAAATTAAATTATTTTTATTTTTTAATTGTATTTAGGAATTCAAAATAATTTGTTATTTTACATGTATGTACACTCATTTTTTAAATAAAATTTTCCTTTTAAAACACATTTGTCTCTAAAGGTAAAGAAAACTAAATTATGTTTTTTTTTAACACAAATAAGATTTTGCACTTCTTGTAAGAACATTTTTCTCAAGTATCATCAACCCTGTATTGGATGTTTGGTCTGTTCATTTGTCAACATTTATATTGAATATCTCTCCTTAAGAAACTCATACATTGAGATTGTAGCACACAAAGAGTATGGTTTGAGATTTTTTTAAGTACATTCGCATGATTGTAGCAAAGACAACTATAACAGGGCACTTTGTACCATATGAACAATCAATAAAACTATGACATTTTTCATTAAAAAACAAAATAAATTTTTACAAAAAAAGAGGTGGTCAGTTTAATCATGATTTTACACATTTAGATCTGGTTATATAAGGCTTAAGTTTTGATTATCGAGCCGCTACTAGATGAAGTTAAAAGATTTTGTGATTCAATTATAAGCTCTTAAATTGCTTCCACTGCCAAGTTGAATATAACCTCTGACAACTTATATTAGTGTGTATTTTTATAGCACCTGCTAAGGGCCAATTTCTTGAAAAAATGTTGGTAAATATTATGCCGTAGCGAATCCATAATTTTGAAAAAAATTAAGATATCTTCGAGAAATAGACCCTAAAAGTGTCAATTTTATTAAATATAACTGTATTATTTGCCATCGAATTATATTAATTAATTATATTAATAATATTTACTAAGATTTTTTCTAGAAATTGGCTCTTATGTGGTGCGATAGAAACACACGTAAATTGTCAAAGGTTATATTCGATTAGACAGTGGGTGTCGCTATTGAGAGGTTTGACATGCATGTACTCCAAATACATTTGACTCTCTAAGCGCCATCTATTAATGGTTTAATAAACTTGTGGCCCTCTAGTAGCTGATCATTGAATCAAAAAACCTTTTAACGCCATCTAGTAGCTCGTTTTGTACGGGTACTAAAAATTTGTATTTTAGTACTTATCTGATACTTCAAATATCAAAGATATCAGAGATATTTGGCTAATGTTATTTCAATTACACTATACGCTTGGCTAAATTGCAAAATGGCCGGCCAATTGACTGAGCATTTGCATATTGGCCGCAATGTATATCAATCCATAATAAAACTGAGTATACATGCAATGTCGCAACGTCACTTTTGTTGTTAACCTGGAGAGGCAACGAGAAAACGCTAGATGTTCCGTTTATCGTGACCACAGAATTGGTACCTCTGATTTGGTACCTAACATTTAATTTAATTTTAAAACATGCCCCAAGCTTATAGACCACAAACCACTTTCGATCTTCATACACTAACTTCTTTCTATTCTCTCTCATTCTTATATCCTTAGACCTTACGTTAAATCAAAAACAATTTTTGTTAAAAAAAATGTACCTGCTCTGTTGGATTTAGTTTTTTTTTGCCAATCAAAACTCAAAACAGTATTATATAGTTGGGAGCTTGCCTTTCTTAGAGGGAGGCGTTATTTTATAACTTTTTCAAACACTTTATTTTGACATAAATCATGATGAATTTCTAAAATATTAAAAATGTCAAAAATATTTAGCATCAGTTATGAGAACTTCTAAGACGTGAACAATAATTTGGGCTTAAAAAAGGATTGACTTTTACAAATTTAATAATTTTTGAACATTTAAGCATTCGAAGACTATCAAGCATTCACACCCACTTTTTTTATTTTTAAAATAAGGAACAAAACCTTAGAGAAACTAATGCATGATTTGATAACCAATAAACTTGTGGGTGAAAATTAATAATAATTGAGGTGAAGAAATTTTACAAATGGAACGAGAGCAATTATAGTTAAATGTTTAAACTACAAGGACATTAGACTGATGAAGCTACAAAACTTGCAAAGTACACAAGTTGTGGAAAATGACAATTTAGCCAAGAGTAGTGTGGGGGAAGAGGGAGTGGCTGGAAGAAAACATCAAGAAAATATTTTACAAAGATGAAAAAAATTACCTAAAAGTATCTTATGCTTTCTCACTCAACGGAACGATTCAAACAGACAAAAGGATAAACATGGAATTTTCACAACCGTCATTGTGATATGGTTGCTGATATTAATTTTTACTTTAATAATGGATACTCGTTTTCTTTGCACACGGTTCTTTTGAAAGATATTGAGAAGGTTATATTTTCATTCAATAGGTTTTCAATTCCGTTATTTTTGATCATTTTATTATAATTGTGATTTTTTTCTGACGCAGGACATTTTTACGTAGATTTATCTAACTATGGGTTTGTTGCCCCAAAACATTATGCTGCGATCCATTAACATTGAAAGTATCACCTCAAGAACCAATTTTCGGTCCTTTATTGTTCATAA
Organism: Enochrus cinctus; assembly: GCA_033557785.1. NCBI lineage: Eukaryota > Metazoa > Arthropoda > Insecta > Coleoptera > Hydrophilidae > Enochrus > Enochrus cinctus. Next base: position 909 of record JAUIMW010002370.1, on the reverse strand, counting down.
TATACACCGCAAACTTCACCATAGCCCTGGTGCATTGCTCTCTCCATTACTACGTCTATATTGCAGTTGTTGTGTTCTTTCCCTGTTTATGAAGTTCAAGTACACAACAACCTAATGAAAAAAAAAATTAGCACAACTTATACAATTATTCTAATACACTACCTGATATTGATTTCATTCAAATATCATTCTATATTCAAATTTATCAAACAAAAAAAAAACTCTTCGCTACAGACTTGTTTTGATTTAATTATTGCAATGACCAGTGTCTTAACAAATTATCTTCTTTGTAAATATTGAGGATAAAATTATTGCGTCAAAATTAATCCTCCAAAGTCGTATTTTTTTCTTCAAACGAGCCTCTTCTTGTGATATTCGTCTTCCGTTTTAAGAAACAATTATAATATATTCGGTGTGATATTTTTAGTTAAAGATGTTTTCCATTCAAGTTAGGTTGGATGGGCAATCGACGGGGATCACTGCGAGTCCCGCTAGATTCATTTCTGTTTATGATAAATGTTGCAAGCAAAATTAAATTGGGCCCTTTGAACAACAAGGTAAGCACCTTATACAACAATTACACAAAAACACACACCAAAGCAAAAATTAGAACATGTGATATTAATGGAGAATTGACATTAATTATACCAACATGTCCTGAAGACTATAAGCACTGCCAAAGAATCGAAGAAAAAGAAGCCTTGCAGCTGACATAAGTGGAACTGAGGCCGACCGTAGTAGATATGGAGGTTTTTTGGCGAAGACCAGAGGATTATTCGAGAGATTGGACCCATTTACGAATGGAAACTTGATGGGAGGCGATCCAAATGGGCTGAAATATCTGATATGTCCAGGAATGTGAAGAACTATTGGGCGCAATGGGACTCCCTGGTGGTAGAAGATGGGCTT
>JAUIMW010002369.1:0-10825 GCA_033557785.1 Enochrus cinctus | reverse complement strand
ATGTCCTCCAGGTACACTGTTATCTACGTACTTGTAAATTATATTTCAAAAACCTGGACGAAACCGACAATTTTTTTAAAAGAATAATCAATGAATAAGAATCACGAAGATTGTGAAGTACCTGGGGGACATTCCATGTCCTCCATACTCCAGGTGTTTCTTTTTTTTTTAATAAATAATGTAAAAATAGGACCACCAAAGGGAATGTCTTCCAGGTACTTCAATATTTATGCTATTCTTATTGATTGGTTATACTTTAAAAAACAAAGAGTTTTATGCAGATGTCCTCTAGATACATCTATCTTCAAATCTTATTTGGTCTTTATCCCACATTGATTTTAATCTATTCTAAAATAGAGATGTTTATTGATTTTAATAATAAAATAAGAAATATCAGGGGGTCTGGAAGACACAGGATGTCCTCCAGATGCTGTAATATCTGTTTTATTAATTGAGTACATTTTAACAAACAAAAAATTATATCTAGATTTTTAACGTAGATAATTGTGTATTGGCCACCAGACCCAATGGTTCTTCTTTTACATTGTTTTTACTGTATTCTAAAATAGAGATAATTAATGAAAACTCTTAATTTATCTAAGTTAAACCAACGAATACGAAAAACGTAGTTTGTCGAGTACACGGAGGACATTCCATGTCTACCAGACCTCCAGGTGGTCTTTCTTTTATTGTTGAAAATTAGTTAACATCCCTTTATTGCAACAGAGTAAAAAACATCGCAAAAAAGGACCACCAAGGGGTCTGGGGGACATGGAATGTCCTCCAGGTGCATTGTCTTCTAAGTATTTCTAATTTACTTAAAATTTTTGATGGTACTCTTAATTTATCTAAGTTAAACAAACGAATACGAGAAACGTAGTTTGCCGAGTACCTGGAGGACATTCCATGTCTCCCAGACTCGATGGTGGTCTTTCTTTTATTGTTGAAAATCAGTTGACATTCCTTTATTGCAACAGAGTAAAAAAACAATGCAAAAAAGGACCACCAGCGGGTCTGGGGGACAGGGAATGACCTCCAGGTGCATTGTCTTCTACGTATTTTTAATTTACCTAAAATTATTGATGGTACTCTCTAATAAGGCAAAAAACTAAAGACCACATTTATAAATTGATTTTCTATAATAATAGTTTATTATTTCTATCAATTTCCTTCTTATTGCGCTATGTTATTTATTTCACATTTTATTTTAATATATGTAATAATGTAATGTACATAATGTTTTTAGTAAAAAAGCAAAACATAATGACCTTATAAATAAACTGGTAGTTTATGTTTTTTCATAATATTGTTATGTGTAATTCAGTTCATTTTTTAGTTAAAAAATTTAATAAACTAACAAGTACGTTTATAAATTAATTTGTTATTTAAATTATACTAAAACTATTTGTACCTTCTTATTTTTTGTTATATTTATTTTATTTTTGTTATTATTTCCTTCATATTAGTACGATATCTAATTCATTATTTAATATTTTTAGTTTCTTCTTTTCTTCATACGAAATTGAGTCCAGATGGGTTGAAATTTTTAACAGGTTGTGATAGTGATTGTTAATTCAATTTTTAATTCTGTCAGTTTTTTAATTTGATCAGTTGATTAGATTTAACTTTCAGCTTAGAGCAACCAATGTGATTAAGATAAGGAAGTTGTTCTAATAAAGTTAGATCTTACTCATATTCTTTATATTCCAGAGGGGTATCATATATAAAATGCATCTCTGCACCTTTTTTGCCAATTTATCAATATCATCATTTGCTTAATTTTTGAGCAGATGGTAGCTTGTATAGCCTGAGCTTCAGCTGTAAATATGGTAGGACTAAATCTATAGTAAGTACTTTTTAATATATCTCTATTACCAGACATCCAGTTCAACCTGCTTACCACCATTCTTTCTAACACACAGGTCTGTAGGGCTATTGGTCTATAATTTTGGATATCATCATGTATACCTTTATCTTTGATACTTTTGTATCAAATGTATGTAAGTTGGATGAATTTCCATGTTCTCCAAATCCTTCTTTTATTGTAAATAATCACATTCCTGTCTGATGACAGTGTACTTGAAAAACATTCCATGTCCCCCCGATCTCCAAGTGGTTCTTTTTTATGTTACTTTTCCTTATAATCCAATAAAGAGTTATTTATTGATTTTTAACTATAAAAGAAGAATCGACAGGAGATCTGGGAGACATGAAATGTCCTCCAATTGCTCCAGTTATTCCTGTTGTTTTATACTCCATTTGCCCACAGGGATGTTTTCTAATTTTTTTACAATAAAAAGACAATCTAATTAAGCTAAGGACATGGAATGTCCTCCAGGTATTCGGCAAATTAGGTTTTTCATATTTGTTGGTTTAACTTAGATTAATTAAGAATACTATCAATAATTTTAGGTAAATTAAAAATACGTAAAAGACAATGCACCTGGAGGACATTCCCTGTCCCCCAGACCCCCTGATGGTCTTTTTTGCGTTGTTTTTTTACTCTGCTGCAATAATTTTCAACAATAAAAGAAGCACCACCAGGGGGTTTGGGAGACATGGAATGTCCTCCAGGTGCTCGGCAAATTACGTTTTTCATATTCGTTGGTTTAATTTAAAAAATTAAGAGTACCATCAAGAATTTTAGCTAAATTAGAAATACGTAAAAGACTGTGCACCTGGAGGACACGGTGGTGGTTTTTCTAGTAGTTTGCCGAGTACCTGGAGGACATTTCATGTTCCCAGATCTCCTGGTGGTCTTTCTTTTATTGTTGAAAATCAGATAACATCCCTTTATTGCAACAGAGTAAAAAACAACGCAAAAAGGACCACCATGTCCCCCAGAAACCCTGGTGGTCTTTCTAGTAGTTTGCCGAGTACCTGGAGGGCATTCCATGTTCCTCCTCGTGGTCTTTTTTTTATTGTTGAAAATTAGTTAACATCCCTTTATAGCAACAGAGTAAAAAACAACGCAAAAAAGGACCACCAGGGGGTCTGGGGGACGTGGAATGTCCTCCAGGTGCTCGGCAAACTACGTTTTTCATATTCGTTAGTTTAACTTAACAATACCATCAAGAATTTTAGATAAATTAGAAATACGTAAAAGACTGTGCACCTGGACGACATGGTGGTGGTCTTTCTAGTAGTTTGCCGAGTACCTGGAGAACATTTCATGTTCCCCAGATCACCTGGTGGTCTTTATTTTATTGTTGAAAATTAGTTATTACGTAATTTATATTTGAAAATGTAGATGTAGTCTTTAATTGTTAAATAATAATCAATGAATAAGAAACACGTAGATTGTGAAGTACTAGGGGGACATTCCAAACTTCTGGTGTGTCTTATTTTAATACTATTATCTACATACTTGTGATTTACGTTTAAAAATTTGTATAAAATTCTTCATTTGTTAAAATATAACCAATCAATACGAATAACGTGCATAGTGGAGGACGTTTATTGTAGTCCTTGGTAATTCTTATTTTCTTGTTAGAAATATTTTAGAATAGAGTAAAAACAATGTTTGGTAAGAAAATTGTTTGTACTCTATCCTTAAATATGAAATGGTAATAATATTAGTAGTAATAATAATAACAATAATAAAAAGACAAAAAACTTAAGACCACATTTATTTCTATCAATTTCCTTCTTATTGCGCTATGTTATTTATTTCACATTTTATTTTAATATATGTAATAATGTAATGTACATAATGTTTTTAGTAAAAAAGCAAAACATAATGACCTTATAAATAAACTGGTAGTTTATGTTTTTTCATAATATTGTTATGTGTAATTCAGTTCATTTTTTAGTTAAAAAATTTAATAAACTAATAAGTACGTTTATAAATTAATTTGTTGTTTTAATTATATGTTATATTTATTTTATTTTTGTTATTATTTCCTTCATATTAGTATGACATCTAATTCATTATTTAATATTTTTAGTTATAAAAAAATAAACAGTACTTTTATAAATAAATTTGTTGTAAATATTTTTAGTTTTTAATAAATATTTCTTTTACATTATTATGTATATGCATAATTAACTTCAAATTTTTAGTAAAAAATGAATGAAACCCCCTGGTTTTTCTTATTTGAGTATGAGTACTGTTTCTTCTTTTCTTCATACGAAATTGAGTCCAGATGGGTTGAAATTTTTAACAGGTTGTGGTAGTGATTGGTAATTCAATTTTTAATTCTGCCAGTTTTTTAATTTGATCAGTTGATTAGATTTAACTTTCTGTTGTTCTAATAAAGTTAGATCTTACTCATATTCTTTATATTCCAGATGGGTATCATATATAAAATGCATCTCTGCACCTTTTTTGCCAATTTATCAGCATCATCATTTTCTTCAATCCCACAATAACCTGGAATCCACATGAATTTTATCTACAACTCTTTCTGGTTGCATTCTTCTATCATTTGCTTAATTTTTGAGCAGATGGTAGCTTGTATAGCCTGAGCTTCAGCTGTAAATATGGTAGGACTAAATCTATACTAAGTACTTTTTAATATATCTCTATTACCAAACATCCAGTTCAACCTGCTTACCACCATTCTTTCTGACACACAGGTCTGTAGGGCTATTGGTCTATAATTTTAGATATCGTCAGGGCTCTTCCCACTTTTGAGAATAGGGAAAATTAATGACTTTTTGATAGTCAGGTGCTCTGTCTTCTAAAACGTCATTATTATATATTTCTAGTATTTTTTATTTTATTTTTATCTTATTTATTTTAATTTAAGTTATTAAGATAATTGAGGTATCTCAACGTATTTAGCTTACTTAACTGTTTTAATTTGTGAGGTGCTCAACATACTTATCTTACTTAAATGTCTTAAAGTGTAAGGTGTGTCAATGTATTTAGTTTAGTTAACTGTGTTAATTTTGAGGTGTCTAGGAACAATATAAAAAATTACTGGGGAACATGTAATGTCTTCCAGGTACACTGTTATCTACATGCTTATAATTTTAAATTTGAAAATCTGGACAAATTCTTTATTTGTTGAAATATAATCAGTGAATAAAAACCACGTAGATTGTGAAGTGCTTGCAGGATATTCCATTATTAAAAAAAAACAGAGCAAAAACATACTAAAAGAAGGGCCACCAAGAGACATGGAATGTCTTCCAAGTACACTGTTATCTACGTACTTGAAATTTACATTTGAAAACCTGAACGAAACTCTTTATTTGTTAAAGAATAATCAAAGGATAAAAATCACACAGATTGTGAAGTGCCTGGAGGATATTCTCTGTCCTTCAGACTGCTGGTATTTTTTATTTTATTATTAAAATTTAAAATAGAGTAAAAATATTCTAAAAGAAGGACCACCAGGAGGTCTGAAGACATGGAATGTCCTCCAGGTACACTGTTATCTACGTACTTGTAATTTATATTTCAAAATCTGGACGAAGCTCTTTATTTGTAAAAGTATAATGAATGAATAAGAACGACGTAGATTGCGAAGTAACTGAAGGACATTCCATGTCCATTTGTTGAAGAATAATAAAAAAATAAGAATCACGTAGATTGTGAAGTATTTGTGAGATATTCCATGTCCTAGAGATTCTTGGTGTTTCTTATTTTATTACTAAAAAATTAAACATTTCTGTTTTAACATAGACTAAAACATTAAAAAAAGAGACCAGAAAAGAGGCCTGGGGGTCATAGAATGTTCTCCAGGTACACTGTTATCTAATAATAGCGTGTTTAGGAATTTTCTTTATACAGAGTGTTCAAAATGTTCACCTGAATATAAAACTTTTCAATATCGCATTTATTAATATTTTTCAAAATGATACCAACATGTATACCTTTATCTTTGATACTTTTGTATCAAATGTATGTAAGTTGGATGAATATCCATGTTCTCCAAATCCTTCTTTTATTGTAAATAATCACATTCCTGTCTGATGACAGTGTACTTGAAAAACATTCCATGTTCTCCCGATCTCCAAGTGGATCTTTTTTATGTTACTTTTCCTTATAATCCAATAACGAGTTAATTGATTTTTAACTATAAAAGAAGAATCGACAGGAGATCTGGGAGACATGGAATGTCCTCCAATTAGTCACATTTGCACACAGGGATGTTTTCTAATTTTTTTACAATAAAAATACAATCTAATTAAGCTAAGGACATGGAATGTCCTCCAGGTATTCGGCAAATTATGTTTTTCATATTTGTTGGTTTAACTTAGATTAATTAAAAATACTATCAATAATTTTAGGTAAATTAAAAATACGTAGAAGACTGTGCACCTGGAGGATATTCCATGTCCCCCAGACCCCCTGGTGGTCTTGCGTTGTTTTTATACTCTGTTGCAATAAAGGGATGTTAACTGATTTTCAACACTAAAAGAAAGACCAGCAGGGAGTCTGGTTTGGTCTGGGGGAAATGGAATGTCCTCCAGGTGCATTGTCTTCTACGTATTTCTAATTTACCTAAAATTCTTGATGGTAATCCTAATTTATTTAAATTAAACCAACGAATACGAAAAATGTAGTTTGCTGAGTATCTGGAGGACATTCCATGTCCCTCAGACCCCCTGGTGGTTTTTCAAGTAGTTTGCCGAGTACCTGGAGGATATTCCATGTCCCCCATTAACAATACCATCAAGAATTTTAGATAAATTAGAAATACGTAAAAGATTGTGCACCTGGACGACATAGTGGTGGTCTTTCTAGTAGTTTGCCGAGTACCTGGAGGACATTTCATGTTCCCCAGATCACCTGGTGGTCTTTATTTTATTGTTGAAAATCAGTTATTACGTAATTTATTTTTGAAAATGTAGACGAAAGTCTTTAATTGTTAAATAATAATCAATGAATAAGAATCACGTAGATTGTGAAGTACTAGGGGGACATTCCAAACTTCTGGTGTGTCTTATTTTATTACTATTATTTACATACTTGTGATTTACGTTTAAAAATTTGGATAAAATTCTTTATTTGTTAAAGTATAACCAATCAATACAAATATCGTGCATAGTGGAGGACATTTAATGTAGTCCTTGGTAATTCTTATTTTCTTGTTAGAAATATTTTAGAATAGAGTAAAAAAAAATGTTTGGCAAGAAAGTTGTTTGTACTCTATTCTTAAATATAAAATGGTAATATTAGTAGTAATAACAATAAGATAAAAAAGTAAACACCACATTTATAAATTGATTTTCTATAATAATAGTTTATTATTTCTATTATTATTTTAATATATGTAATAGTGTAATGCACATGATGTTTTTAGCAAAACGAAAATGCACCTTAATAAATAAATTCGTAGTTTTTATAGTTTCTTTTAAATTAATATAGTGTTATAGATAAAAAAATATTACGACAAAACTATTTGTACCTTCATAAATTTATTTTTTGTTATATTTATTTTTTTTATTATTAATATTTCCTTCATTTTGATAAAATATGTAGTTCATTTAATATTTTTAGTTAGAAAAAAATAAATAAACAGCACTTTTAAAAATGAATTTGTTGTTGTAATTGATTTTAGTTTTTTTATAAATATTTTTTACATTATTATGTTACATAACCCACTTTGAATTTTTAGTAAGACAGACGTCTTTATAAATTCATTTGTTATACTCGTTGTATTTAAAAATCTGAATAAAACTTTATAGTTTTTGTATTTTAGTATTAATAGTCATTAAACATTTCTGTTTTGGAACAGAAAAAAACTATTAGGTGCTTGGGTACATGGATTATCTTTTCGTATTTTTTGAGCAACCAATGTGAATAAGATAAGGAAGTTGTTAATGGTGTCTCAATGTATTTAGCTTACTTAACTGTCTTAATTTTTGAGGTGCCTTAACTTATTCAGTATTAGTGTACTGTTTTAATTCGTTAGGGGTTTAATTGTTTTTATATATTTAATTCACGTTTTTAACTTACTCTACTATCTCAATTTGTCTCTATTGTCTCAATTTGTGAGGTGTCTCAACATGTGTAACTGTCTTAGTTTGTGAGGTATCTCAACATATTTAGCTTATTTAACTGTCTTAATTTGCGAGGTGCCTAACGTATTTAACTTAACTGTTTTAATTTATGAGAAGTCTCGACGTATTTAGCTTACCTAACTATCTTAATTTACGAAGTGTTTCAACTTATTTAGCTTACTTATTAATTTAGGGAGGTGTCTCAGCATGTTTAATTTACTGAGCTGTCTCTATTTGTGAGGTGTTTCAACGATTTTAGGTTTCTTAACTGCTTTAATTCACCCTATTTAGCTGGTAGCTAAACTGTTATCTACACTGTTATCTACTTACTTACAATTTTAAATTTGAAAACTCTCGGTTTATCTAATTTTATTATTAAAACATTAAACTTGTCTGTTTTAACATAGAGTAAAAACATTCTAAAAGAGTCCCCTAGGTACATTATCTACGTAATTTATATTTGAAAAACTGAACGAAGCTCTTTTTTTGTTGAAGAATAATGAATAAAGAAGAACCACGTAGATTCATTAATAGGGAGGTTTGGGGGACATGGAATGCCCTCCAGGTACACTGTTATCTACGTATTTGTAATTTATATCTGAAAATCCGAACGAATGTTTTTTTTACATTGTTTTTATTCTATTCTAAAATGGAGATGTTTAATGACCTTTAATATAAAAAAAAATAATTAAGATTATACTTTAACAAATAAAAAATTATATACAGATTTATAAATATAATTTACAGGTACATAGTGCATCTGCAGAACATTCTATGTACTCCAGGACTTCTTCTAAAATTGATATGTTTAATGATTTTTAATAATAAAATAAGAATTACCAAGGAGAACACGGAATGACCTACAGTCCAGATATCCTCACTGTTTTAATGATGGTTAAACTCAAACAAAGAAAAAATATAAAAATATACCATGGAATCTAGAGAATAAGCAATGTCCTTCAAGCTCTACTTTATTTTTACTAATTGGTTGGAAGACATTCCATGTCCCCCAGACCTCCTGGCATTTCTTATTTTATTATTAAAGATCATTAAAACATTTCTATTTTTGGAAAAAAGTAAAAAAATTTAAAGGAAAACCACAGGGTTTTAGTGTATAGACTGTTCTCTAGGCACACTACATACCTGAAAATTATATTTATAAATCTGGAGGTATACTCAATCAATGAAAAAAAAAAAAAATTAAGAAAAACTTAATCCAGCTTTTTAAATGTAAATTACAATCAGATAACAATTTGCATGAAGGATATTCTGTCTCCTAGATCCAAGACTTCTTTAAATTTGTTTTTACTTTGTTTTAAAAAAGAAATGATTAATGATTTTAATAAAAGTGGGGAAAGATCTGTTTTACATTTAATTAAATTATTATCTGATGCTGAAGTGTTTTCGGATCTAATAAAAATATTTGACAATGTCAATTGATCTTGTTAAAAAACGCAAGGCGCAGCTCTGGGATCATCATTGTTTTTGATTTACATTAATGATTTGTTGAAAAGAACTGGTAACTGCAAGACTCTCTACCAGTGTATTGCCACTGATCTGGAAGTTATTTCATGTCGTTCTTTAACATTGTTTTACTATATTCTAAAATAGAGACGTTTAATGAGGACATTCCATGTCCCCATACTTGTTGATATTTCTTATTTTATTATTAAAATTATTAAACATCTCCATTTTGAACTAGAGTACAAATATTATTAAAAAAATGGCCATCAGGGTCACCAGGTACACTGTTATCTAATATAACATAATATAATAAAATAACAATAAGAATAACATGCATGGAGTATATGGAGGACATTTCGTGTCACCCTGACTCCCTAGTATTTCTTATTTTTTTTATTAAAGATCATTAAAGATTTCTATTTTTTAATAGAAAAAAAACAATGTAAAAAAGGATCACTGATTTCTACATACTTGTGATTTACGTTTAAAATTTGGATAAAATTCTTTATTTGTTAAAGTATAACCAATCAATACAAATAACGTGGAGGACCTTTTATGTATTCCCTGGTAATTCTTATTTTATTGTTAGAAAGATCTCTATTTTAGAATAGAGTAATAGCAATGTTTTTCTTCTTCAATGAATTTCCTATCTACGTTCTCAATTTCTCTAAACCAAGGTTTTGAAGATACCTTACTACATATTTCTCCAAACTTTTTAGCTTTATTTACAGTAGATCTTCTCTATAGTTGTTGCCATTCCTTCATCGTATTTCTTTTCAGATCTTTCTCATATTCTTTATATTTTAGATGGGTATCATGCATAAAATGCTTGTCTGCACCTATTTGCCAATTTATCAGCATTATTTTTTCTTTCTATTTGCATTCTTCTATCATTTGCTTAACTTTTGAGCAAATGGTAGCTTTATTAATTTGTGTGGTTGACATGATTCTAATATAGGAGAGTCTAAATCTATGCTGAGTGTCTTTTAACATATTTCTATTGCCAGAGATCGAGTTCAACCTGTTTGCCACTATTCTTTCTAATTATATATAGTATATCATTAACATACAGGACTATAAGGCTATCGGTCTATAATTTTGGATACCATCAGGGTCCTTCCCACATTTAAGAATAGGGCAAATGAATGCATTTTTTTGTAGTCAGGTACACTTGCATTATATACTTATAGCTTACGATTCACATTCAGATTCTTTGAAATAGCCAAAGTTTCCATTTACGTAAAACAAAGTATGTTACAAGTAGACAAAAAAAAAATAGACAAAAAATGTGCTGGCACAGCAAAGTGCACATATGAGAAAAATGCTGTAGTTCAAGAGCTTAAAGTCACATGAGTAATGAAAAATGAAGTCTAGACATGTTCTGTAACACTTCTTGAATGGCTTA
>JAUIMW010002368.1:0-10828 GCA_033557785.1 Enochrus cinctus | reverse complement strand
TTCACTTACTCGGTTTTAATATGGAAGATTTTTTTCAATGGTTTAAGGATCGCTTATAGTGTACATTTCATACTTTTCATTTATTCAAACGATTTACCTTGAAATTAATGACACGTATTTAAATATATTATTATTTATAGGCATGGTTTAATTGGTTTAATACGACACAAAGAGGTCCAATATCTGGATCATATCGATGGAGAGGAAGAGATTCACTTACTAATCGAGAATTAAATCCAAAAACTCTAACATCTGGATTAGATGATTATCCAAGAGCTTCCCATCCTAATGACAACGAAAGACATATTGACCTGAGATGTTGGATAGCTCTGGCTGCTGACACATTAGCAAAGTTAGCAACAATACTGGGAAGAGACAGTTTTAAATATGAACAAACCTATGAATATTTACGAGATAATACATTAATGGATGCACTACATTGGTCAGAATATGCCGGGATATATGCTGATTATGGATATCACACAGATGATGTTGTTTTAAGAAGACCTAAGCCAAACCCAAGGTCACAAACACAGAGTTTAGAAATGATTCGAGTTACCTTAAAGCAACCTGAATACAGACTTGTAGACACGACTTTTGGTTATATCAGCCTATTTCCTTTTCTTTTGCAACTTTTAGAACCTGAATCCCCAAAATTGTATAAACTATTAATAGATTTGGAGAATCCAAATTTACTTTGGACTAAATACGGATTGAGATCACTTAGTAAAAGTTCTCCATTATATATGAAAAGAAATACTGAACATGACCCCCCATATTGGAGGGGACAAATTTGGATTAATATTAACTTTTTAGCTATTCGATCACTTTACTTTTATTCAAAACAAGAAGGTCCATACCAAGAATCTGCATTCCATCTATATTTAAAACTACGAAGCAATGTAATTAATAATATCATAAAACAATATTTAAATACTGGATATATTTGGGAACAGTACAATGATAAAACTGGCGAAGGAAGTGGTTGTCGGCCATTTACGGGGTGGTCAGCATTAGTTGTATTATTAATGGGTGAATATTATTAATTATATTGTAACATGCGGGTATTTAATATAAAATACATTTAATAGAATTTTTGTTTTATTTAGAAACTCCCTGTAATGTAAGTATAGTAGTTGTAGGTATAGTATATTATATAATTATCGCATGTAAGGCTACACCTAATCTGTGAATTTTTTGCTCAAATGTGAGTTTTCGCGTTACCAATTAATCGTTCGCTCTGGATCTGTGATACCCGAGGTGAGAACAAATTCACGTGAACTTGCATTAGATGGATGAGTAGTATAGCTACCGGGCTAGTGTGACACTTGAAGATGGTATGTCCATCCGAATCTCCCATCAGAGTCTTTCAAGGTTTTTAGCTGAAGACGTGCTAAAGAAAAGCAAAGGCTGTTGATAATAGGCTAGGTGAAGGTGGCAAAGAGTAGGTGAGATAATGGCCAGAAGGTCCCGAAGAGTTCTCATATGATGAAGAGGCTGGTTAAGAGTTCTTAAGAAATGTTAAAAATGACCAGAGGCTGCTGAAGAGTTCTTAAGACTGCTGCAGAGTTCTTAAGAATTGACATGTGTAAATTATGTTTTACTTGTTAATTATTTTTTTTACTTGTTTAGGTGTTTTTGAGCAACCGCTTTGAGCTAACGAGCAATTGTGGTGATAACAAACATGCAAGTCTGAGCGTGAATTTCAACATAACAGATAAGACCGGTCTTGACTTTTAAATAAATGTATTTGTTTTGATAAACAGAAGCACAGCGATTTTTAGCTATTTAAATAAAACAAATTATCATTAATTATCATTGTTTCGGGACCCAATCCCTCATCAGTGCGTCTATGCCGTATTTACGTACGAACCATCCAACTAATTGTTATTAAAAGTTACTCAAGATGGTCGAATAAAGTGCGAAAATTTTCAAAATTATAATTTGGCAAATAGCTTTAAAAAATTCAGATTACAGAAATACAATTAAAATAAACATACTAATAGTCAATAAATTTATGCTTAAACCCAGATAATAAAATACAATATTTATTTTAATTTGCAACGGTAATATTACGTAAATTAACGGGTACAACGGTGACTTAGCATTGACAAGAAAGTGGCGTTAAGTAAAATTGCAAACAACAAAAGGCAAAAATAAGCGGTGTGCAAAGCGAAAGCAAATTTTACGGTTTTAAAATGACGGTTTCAATTTGCACGTGGTCGGTGGTAGAATTAAACAAGAACTTTATTTTTCTTTCGTTGTAAAATTTTTTCAACCAAATATACCTTAGGAAATGCAGCTGTTCGTTATAAAATACTCCTTCAATGTATGCATTTTGATAATCTTTTAATAAATATCTAACGGAATTTGTTAATAAAATTTTTCGTATTGTAAAAATTTCAATTGTCCAATTTGGCAAATAACTTTTATTAAAGGCGTATCTTATTTTTGATGTTTTGAATTTCTTCGTTTTTAAGTTAACTTTTTCAATTCTATTATAGACTCTAGATAATAAATGTGGTTCGTGGTTTTTAACGTCGATGGGTTTCATTTAAATTGTTCGATGTTTTTGATTGTTGTATTTGTTCACAACTTCTTCTAAAAGATCTATCCATTTGTAATGATCATGATAATTAAGTTTTTTCCACAACAGTAGATGCTTTTTTCTCACTAAATGTATTATAATAATTATCTGTATACTTTTTTTATTAATTTCTTGAAGATCTTCTCGATTGAAGTGGCGACTTCAGCTCCAGTTTTAGTCTTCAATGGAAATGCCCAAACGAATTTAGAAAAACAGTTGATAACAAATAATATATACTTATAGTTTTCGTTTTCTTGTGAAAATAGAATAAATGGATGTAAATCATAAAATGACGTAATTATTACACTACGTCTTTTAAAATTAACTAGTCGGTTTACGAATTTTTTCAACGACCTGACGTTTGACATCATTCATTGTTTTCTTAATGAATAATTTTTTCTTCTCGTAATTCTTCAATTATAGAATTGATTTCATCAGTATGACTTGTTGGGATGCTATTAGCAGACGAAGTCTTCAACAAGGTTATTTAGATCATTCCAGTGAACGTAATCGATTTTATTAGTATTCATTCCATGGATAAACTTCCGCCTTTAGTTTAGTGCTAATTTTTTTTTGTAGTTTGTGAGAATTGCTGTTAAATTTCACCATGTTTTAAAATATCAAATTTTCTTCGTATGCTTTTACGTGTATCTAATAACCGCTTTTTCAAATCAATTTCTTTTGTTTTCATTTTTAAAAATATAATTTCAAACAGATCCTGATGAGGTATCAATGAGGTCACGATGAGATCTAGATGTGATCTCGATGAGGTCATAATGAGGTCTCGATGAGGTTTTTTTAAATGCGTGTTATTGACTCATATATTGATCAAACGTAACGACCCAAATACAGTTTGTTATCCTTAAATATGTTTAAAATTCATACAGCTGTTGCCAACAGTGAGAGCAGAGTTGTTTGAACTTATCAAATGAAAAGTCACTACCGACATGATCGCTATAAACGTATCTTATATTCATATCATCTTTCTTAAACAATACGACAACATTTGCGTTATCTTTGAAATTTTCGCGTACGTTTGAGAGAGATAAAAAGAGTCAATGTTATTGTGTCTACCTATACTAAAGTCTTCCCGTATTCTTGATTATCGCAGGAAACGTAATCAAAAATTAATATTGAATTCGGATTGGCTTCTGTTGGATGCATGATATTGTTATTTGCATTAAACATACAGTAGCCGATTCATTTTATAGGTTTTAATAATGTTTCCGAGTATTTATATTTAGGTTATTGAAGAGATCTTGAGTATACATAGACATCTCAAATTTTAAACCATTTTTGTGTGACCATCGTGTTGGTCTTACCACAATTTGAAGGACCAACCATCAACACACGAATTGTTGATGGAAAAATTAGGTTTGTTCGAGCAGTGATTTCAAACGATCAGAAGCATGCGCATGCTGAAATAAGCGTTCGGACAGAACGTGGTTTGGAAATAAACGGTCAGCCGGATGTTCGAACAGTATACTTATTATTCGCTTCAAACGGTTTGCGGATGGTCAGAACAGTTCCTGAAAAGATTGGAAACTGATAGTTTGAGACATGCGCACATTCGTCATTTAAAATAAAAGGGTGTTGTTTTGTTGTATTAGGTCTACGTAAATATGGTGGGATAGTAATATTTTTCTCTAAAAACATTTTTTAAATATTGTTTTTTTCTTCGCTTATTTTATTCTTTTTTGTCTAAGACTCACTTATTTTTTCTAGTTCTTTGTTTTTAGTATACTTCTCTCTTTTTAATTCAAATTTTTTCTGGTGAATTTTTTATCTTTCTTTTTAGCCTCCAAAGCGTTATTTATTTGTGTCACCACAAATTTCCTGGTCCTTTTTTTGGAACTGTTCTTTATTTTCAGTTTAATTGCTTTGCCCTTCAGTTAGATTAAAACTAGTGTTTGAAGATAACAGCAAATCCGGATTTATATTTTTCTTTATTCCAAAGATTGCGTCCATTTCTTCATAATACTCTTATTTCCAAATAATATGCCCTTCCTATTATCGAAGTTTGGATTCATTAGAGAGGGCAGTTTTGGAAAATAAAATCCAAATAATCATAACCGTACATTTACTTTTATAATTCGATTTCATAACACGATCATATTTTTATGGTGCTAGGCTCCAATCATATTTCTTCTTGATCTCAGCATTTTACGCAAATAATAAAACCTCATGTTTAAAAAAATGTTATTCATGAAGATACAAGCCAACCAATGAAAGTCAGTTTAATCAAATACGTTTAGGGTGCGTTCGAGCAGCTATACAAAACAAAACGATTGGAAAACGGTTGATCTCGCGCATACGCATATTAAAAATAATTAAAATTATCACAAATCAACTACTCGAACAAACTTTATATGTAGTGAACGAAACAATGGTTAAATAAGTTTGCTGTTATCACTATTTCAAGCAGCTCTACTGTTTAGAGTGGGTATGTAATTCTCGTATAAAGTTGGCTACATGGAACTATGTCTGCAGGACCAAAATTTAATAAAAAAGTTTTATTTGGAGACAAAATTGCACCCACTGGTATATAACCCAATCCTGATAAAATCAAATCTATCCTTAAATTTCTTCTTCCCAGAACAGTTAAAGAAATTAAATCATTTTTAGGACTTATAGCTTACTATCGTAAATAAAAAGAAAGGTAATAAAATTGAACATATTTCTGAGCAAGCTGTACAAACACTTAAACAACTTATTTTTAAGAAACTTATTCTGCAATACCCAGATTTTACTATAGAATTCATTATTACCACAGATTCAAACTTTGCTATAGACGCAGTTCTTTTTCAAAAATGCGACGATAAATCTGTAGATTCATGAACACTTAATTATTCAGAATCAGAATTCAACAATCGAAAAAGAGTAGCCATATTTGCCATAGTGTGGACATGCAAAACATGTATCTTACACGTACCTTATATTTACGGAAGAAAATTTACATTAAGAACAAACCATAAACCTTTGCAGTGGTTATTTAGTTTAAAAGCTAGAAGTATTTAATAATAAAATAGAGTTAAAGGAAAAACAAATAATTTACTTAGTATAAATAAATTTAGACGAAGTTATTAGATTGTTTAGAGTCATTTGCATCAGTACACACGCCAACGTATCACATGTCGATTAATTACGTCGGCACAAAAATTGGGTGCTCTGGATTCGATGAACTTGACGAAGACCGTTTTTGCCTGGTTCTGATTGGCGAAGGTCCTACCACTGAGAGAGTTATCGAAGTGCTTGAAACGATAGTAGACGATTGGCGAGAGGTCTGGGGAGTATGGTGGATAAGGCAAAACTTCGACGCTCAATTCGCTTAATTTTTGGACGGCGATTTGTGAAACGTGTGGATGGGCGTTATCGTGGAGTAGGATTTGACCTTTTCTGTTGACCAGTGCCGGCTGCTGCTGCTTTGTGGGTTTTCGCCTTTGGGAAAAACCTGAGTGGCTCGTCGGTGTCCAACCACTGTCCTGAACATCTCCTGTTGTAGAGGATCCATTTTTCATCACACGTGACGATCCGATTCAAAATGATCGTTTTGGTTTAAATCGTGGGGCACCTACTTTTGGAGCTTTTTGACCTTTCCAATACGATTCAAAACATCAAAGACCGCACGGGAGCTGACGCTCAGTTCTTCCACTATTCCACGCACCGTTTCTGATGGGTCATTCTCCATCAAGGTCCTCAAATCCTCGTACTGGATTATTCTAGGTCAACCACTTCGGGGCTGATCTTTAAGACTAAAATATCCGGAACGAAATTTCGCAAACCAACGTCATTGGTCTCACTATCAATAATTCAGCCGAAAAAAAAAAACTGTAGATAATGAAGGAAGACGTACTTTTCAACTAAAGAAACAATTTTAGAAGTTCCCATTTCAGATAAACTGGTAAATCATTATCAAAAACAAATTGTTGCTGAACTTCACCCTAACAATTTTAATACTCGATTTCAAAAAGTTTTCGGTAAAGAAATTATTCATTGTAAAATGAATCAACACGATGATCTTAAAAACAATTAATGAAATTATTCAAGGAATTTGTAAGACCTCAACACTTTTATGCTTTATATTTTATAGTCTTAGAACTAGAAAAATTGTAAACCTGTTATTTAGTTAAACGAACAACGAATAAAAAAACTAATTCGCAATTCCAATATAAAAAAAATAATTTATTCTGATGACCAAAAATATCATGAGAAACAGCTTAAAATATAAAAGAAATTTGTTGCAGACAATGAAGATAACCCTGATCCTTACGATGACTCACAACCTGGTCTTCCCACAACTCCAAACTAAAGCTCTCTCTTACCTGTTCATTTCGACAACTTACACTAATTTATATAACAAACATTATTTTTATTATATTAATATAACTTTAGTGGTAATTCACTTTCAATCTTTAGTTAAAGACTTTTTCATAAAATACAGTAATAACGTAACTTCACCTATAATGTGTGAGTGGACGTATTTTGTGCGGTACCGCGAGTGCCTGGTGTAGCAGAAAGTGTTGCTCTATTAACATACAGTAGAATTCCAGTTTAGCGACGGATTTGGGAACCAAGGTCGCGGAGGACTTTAAACTGGTCGTCTTTAAACCGGTACTCCCTAAAGTGGATGATCTAAAAGTTCTACTGTAGTTGTCAATCACGGCGCGGGACCCCGCACTTAAAAAGGGAGATGGGGGAACCCAACGGTCCAAAAGAAAACTCTAAGAAGGGAGCCATCATGTAAAGACCTAAAAGAACACCGTTCGGGAAGGGAAATGAAACGGGAGAAGATTGCACTGGGCGGACTTCACGCCCTCAGGGGTGGGAACACTAATCACAGAGAAACAGTTCTGGATACGACAGAAGAGGCTATTGATCTTTCCAAAGGAGACCACCAGGCGGAAAAGCCGAGGCAATAGACACCACATCCAGAGATGGTGAGTTGACAGAAACTAGCACGACAGGAAAAAAACTGATGGAAAAGTGGCTCGAATATTAAATCTAAAAACCATTTGTTATTAAATAAACCTTAAATGTGATGTGACAGTTATCAGTTCTTCATTGAAATTGATGAATCGTCTTGATCTATTATTTTAATTACAATTTCATTTTTATACTTCGTATTGATTGGTAAATAAACTACATTGGTGGGAGATTCATCTACCTTGTATCCAGGCCCTACTTTTACTGGAAACGAATGTAAGACGTGAACAGGTTTTCCGTTATTATATGAATTTGATATAATATTGTAATCAATACATATGGTGTTTATTTTCGAAATATTAATTGGATAGTCAGATGTATATTTTTTATTTTTTCAAATTTTACATATTTAAATACAAGCAAAGTGGCCTAAACGTTAGGTTTGTCTGTTCGTTTAGAATATAGCTACCCTTTTTTCCTCCTTTTTTCAATCTCCAGGTTTTCAAGTAGTAACATTTTCATGCCCTTAGTTTCTCTGTGCAGCACTTTTGTGTGTATTGTGTGGTATAATAAAATATATAAAAACATGAAATCGATATGTGGTCGATGTTTTCTTGATCTGGTCAGGAGGAAGAGACCTGGCAAAAATCTTACTAAACCATCTGAACAACTACAGCAGCAACATACGATTCACTATGGAGTTAGAAGAAAACAAAAAGCTGAACTACTTGGACCTCACAATTACAAGAAAAGACCAACAACTAAAATACAACATTTACAGAAAAAACACCTACACGGACGTCATCATATCGAAAGACGCATACACTCCACACAAATACAAACAAGCCTTTTTCCACGCAGCCTACAACATACTATACAGAATATTACCAGAAGGCTCTACAGAATTCCAAAATGAATTAGACATAATCAAGACCATAGGTAAAAATAATGGATACAAAGAAGAAGAACTAGCAAAAATACATTATAGGATAAAAAAAAAATAAAATAAAATAAAATAAAAGAAAGAGACAAAGAACAAATATACAGATCCATCACCTATGGGGATTAGGCATGCAAAAATTAAATAATATTTTAAAAAAACACAATATAACTCTGGCCATAAAAAACCACAATAATCTCTACAAAACTACAAAACACAAAAGACAGCATAGAAAAGATGCAGAGAGGTGGTGTATACCTGCTGGAATGCCAATGTGGAACAACATATGTGGGAGAAACTGGACAAACTATAGAGAAAAGGGTCATGGAACACAAAAGGGACGTAACATGCTCAGCCATGGGAAAACATCTACACAGCCACGGACACAATCTAATTGAAAAACACACAAAAGTGCTGCACAGAGAAACTAAGGGCATGAAAATGTTATTACTGGAAGACCTGGAGATTGAAAAAAGGAGGAAAAAAAGGTAGCTATATTCTAAACGAACAGACAAACCTAACGTTTAGGCCACTGTATGCAAACATAATATAAATAGTTAATGGACTGCTGGATCAACAGATGGCGACAAGCTGGGATAGAAAACAAAAACTGACAGAAAATATAAAAATAGAAGAGTGTGAAATTGTTTTGTGAAAACTTACATGCACATGAGTGAAAACTGATTCCAACTGATTCTCAAAATAATTTTTTATACAATGACCAGTTAATTAGCAATATTTTATTATTTTTTTAACTTATACATTTTAAATCTGTTTTTTTTTAACTTGTACTATCCTTCTTGTAGGTGCCCGAAGATGGCGTAACTGCCGAAATCGATCGCACCGAATAATTAATAAAAAGCAAACTCAAGGAACATATTTTTCTTTAAACCTACTTAATATTGAAAACTCCTTGACAGAATGTCACAACAATATAATTGATTGCATTATATGTTTGATAAGAATCATGATTATATGTAATTTTATAAGGACCGTTTGAGTTTAAAATATTTGATAAATTCTGTACAGGGTCGAAGATTACCGAACGGATCGAAACATTTCACCAAGGAATTGCGTTTGTGAAAACATGTCAATGAGTTCCGGGTCCATTTACACTATCCAAATTAATTGCACTTCCATTATTTCTAATTTTATAAATTCATAAAAACCCTTCTAAAGTGAGGCATTTTTAACAATTTTACATATTTTGTTAAATCAACATTAGTTAAAGGTCTCATAGGAAGTGTTTTTAATGTTTTGTTCTCTTTTGTTTATGTTGATTTTTTACTCATCGTCCTAAAAAATACCAGTACCAGTTTTGTACGGTTTTAAATATAATAATGTTTTCCTAAAGCGCTTCATTGTACGATTGTGTTTGATGGTTTCTTACAATTTTTGTTTTGCATCTTTTGTTGCATTAATCGCTTTCGCTATTCCACTTGCACCTCCAGATAGAGCTCCCAATGCACTCAAGCCTGCAAAAATAGATATTAAAGGTAAAACACCGCCAGTCTTCGGTGTTGGTATTATACGAGACAATGGTGGTAGTTTGTAACCGCTTTTCGGTAATTTATTTGATTTTAGGTTTCGGTAGGCGGCACAATTACTGATTTTGCTAAAGTTGCAACAGTGGAGAATATAAGATTCTGTTTTAGCGGTGTCTAGTAAATAAAACGCACATACGTACGGTTTATATATTTATTTATTAAACGGGTTTTAACATTAGGTATTTTCAGTTTAAAAAAATTATACGGTTATCAATTTTAAACGGATTTCCAACACCCTTTCGACAAAGTGGAAAAATGGATAACACGATTTATAATGTCTCAGCACTTAGTAAACACTCAGTGAAGAGACGAAACAACGGTCAGTAACGTTCATCGGATAAATCGCTTTAGTCAGTTAGTGGGCACCCACTGACCTAAGCAAATTTAATCGGTGACTCGTAATCGAAGAGCTCTTCTCGAGTAACCCGGTACTTTCGAACCCTTCGAAAGTACCGGGTAACGCTGGTGATCGCTCTTATATAGCAATCTCGGTAAAACCATATTAACCAAAAGAAATGATGGGACTATAAATAAAATTACAGATATTATTCACCACAAATATAATTATAAAGACAAAACGAAAATAAATAAGCAGTGCTAAATACCAAAGCACATCCATCAAAATTAAAATTAAAATAAATAATAAAATTATGGATGCTGTTTGCTGAATGTTAGTAGATGAAGAAAAAACTTTGCGAATTCGGCAATTAATAAACAAGGACCTTAATTATGGATCAAATTATTGCAAAGTATTTTATTGGGTTGTTCGGAAAGTAATTTCGTTTTTTTTTTTGGTGAAAATGAAACACGATTTTTTTATAGTGTATAAAC